>JAQMYM010000013.1:4395006-4424012 GCA_030014255.1 Parauchenoglanis ngamensis
CTGTTGTGAATAAAATATTGGCTCATGTGATTTGAAAGTCTTTTAGTTTTCATTTTATTCAACTTTAAAGAACGTCCAAACTTTTCTGGAATTTGGGTTGTATGTGACTTTATTGTTCTACAATGACACATGACTTTTTCTCTTTTTTATACCATTGGTTATAATGTAAGATGATAGGTTTAAAATACTACACTTAACCTTAACCTAAAAATACTATGCTTGACCTTCACTATATGTGAAGGATAGGTGATGTTGTGGGTGCATGTATGAAACTATATATGTGTTCTGTATAATGTCTTAACATTAGCTAACAGGAAAGCAGGCAGCTCTAGGTATTTTCAGTCTCTTGTTTTTTGGCTCCTACCTTGAGGGCCTGGAGGTCCGGGCTGTCCAGGAGGACCTGGGGACCCATCATTCCCAGGAGGCCCTGGGGGACATTGGCAACCATGTGCAGCCAATATTGCTGCTGGCACCTTTTCCGGCACAGTGTAACTTGATAACCTTTCTACAAAATCATCATTCACAAAGTACCAAGGACACAGGTAAAACAATAACAATTAAATGGATATCAAATGAGAGCAAAGATACTAAGAATCACAACAATATTATCAGGCAGTATTGGCAAAAAAGAAATGTATGAGTCATGTACATTTTTCTCTTTAAAACACTCATGGACAGAGATAATTTTACACACACCACGAGAGAGTAAGAGATAGCTAAATTACCACTGTCAGAAATCCCTACAAGGACTTCTTATATGTGGCAAATGTACCTTCAAACACACGCAATACTTCATTTTGGATGAACATTTTAATTTCCTTCATACTGTTGTAATCATTCTGCGAGAAAAAACAAGAACAAGAATTTTTTAATTAAAAAATGAAAAAAAAATTTTTATTATTTTATTCAGAGTGGTATTAGGAGGTCCTTAGGGATAAAACAATATTTGGCATTTTAGCACATTATGATCTAAACCCCATCCCCTCCCTCCTTTCCCACCCAACACACAGACACACAAAAACAAACTTGTCATTCTTTTTTTAATTTTAGTTTTGCATGTTACATAAATACCTTAAGAGGTGATGTTTTATGAGTAAGCTGTATTAAATGTATGAAATATCATAACCTTAATATAAAGCAAATCAGAGAACAGTTTTTCAGATGCATAATTAACATGTACTATGAGCATAAAAGTATTATTGCAAAGAAAAGCCATATCTCAGCAATTAACAAAGCTTGAGAAGCAGAATGGCAGAAAATTTATCAGAATAAATGTACAGTATAATAAATCAAACAAACTAATAATACACAAAACAGTTTAAATTTGCTCTTTATTCAAAACTAACATACTTAATTCAGACTTGATCTTAAGAGAGCGTGTGTATGTCTAGTGTAGCGCAATAACTCAAATAAGCACTCTTTACAACTGTGGTGAGCAGAAAAGCATCACCTCAAACTTTGATGAGAAGAACAGCAGAAGACCACATCAGGTTCTACTCCTCTCAGTAAAGAAAAAGAATCTGAGGCTATCATGGCCACAGACTCACCAAAACTGGCCAGTTGAACACTGGAAGATGACCAGGTGAAATTTTTTCTATTTTTCAACTGTCCATTTTGATGAGTCTGTGCCCATGATAGCAATTCCTGCAGATTTTCAGTTGCACTTTCATACTATGAATCTTCCGTCCTACCACATCCCAAAGGTGCTCTACAGGATTCAGATTTGGTAACTGCCAGGCCACTAAAGAACACTGATCTCATTGTTATATTAATGAAACCAGTGTGAGAAGACATTTGCTTTGTGGCATTATCATGCTGGAAGTAGCCATTAAAAGATGGGTAAATTGAGGCCAGGAAGGGATGCACATGGTCAGCACCAATACTCAAATAGACTGTGACATTCAAACAATGATTGATTGGTATTAACGGGTCTAAAGTGTGCTAAGAAAACATTTCCCACACCATTACACCACATTCATCAGCCAGGACTGTTGACACAAGGCAAGCTTGGTCTGTGAATTCATGCTGTCGGTGACAAATTCTGACCCTATCATCTGAATTCCTCAGAAGAAACAGCGCTTCATCAGACCAGAATATGTTCTTCCAGTCTTTAATTTGTCCAGTTTTGGTGAACCCTTGCCTACTGCAGCCTCACTTTTCTGT
This sequence comes from Parauchenoglanis ngamensis, assembly GCA_030014255.1. Classification (NCBI taxonomy): domain Eukaryota; kingdom Metazoa; phylum Chordata; class Actinopteri; order Siluriformes; family Auchenoglanididae; genus Parauchenoglanis; species Parauchenoglanis ngamensis. The sequence goes on from JAQMYM010000013.1 coordinate 4,397,170, forward strand.
TCTTGGCTGACAAAATTGGAACCCGGTATGGTCTTCTGCCCTTGTAGCCTCAAGGTTTGACATACTGTGCATTCTGAGCATTCTGCTCACCACAATTGTACATCTGAGCTACTGTAGCTTTTCTGTAAGCTTGAACAAGTCTGGCCATTCTCCATTGACCTCTCTCATCAACAAGACATTTTGTCAGCAGAACCGCAGCTCATTGGATGTGTTTTCTTTATTACACTATTCTAAGTCCACAGAGTTTTGTGCTTGAAATATCCCAGGAGATCTGCAGCTACAGAAATTCTCATATCAGCCCATCTGGCAACAACATTCATACAAATTCGTACACATCACTAAGATCACTTTTTTCTCCATTTTAATGGTTGATGTGAACATTACCTGAAAATGCTGACCTGTTTGTGTCTGCATGATTTTATGCATTGCACTGCTGCCACATGATTGGCTGACTGGATAATTGCATAAATGAGTAGATGTACAGGTGTTCCAAATAAAGTGTTTGATAAGTCTTCATTATCTAGATGGAACAAGACATACATACCAGTGGTAAACCTACAGGACCAGGTGAACCGGGATGTCCGGCCTCACCAGGCAGGCCTTGGGTACCAGGAGACCCTCTTTCTCCAGGTCGTCCCCTCTCTCCCTGAACACCTCTCTCTCCAGGGATCCCAGGATCACCCTGAAACAATCAATCACCAGCACCATGCAAATAGGTCAGCGCAAAAATCAGCAAGTGTTTATTTTTTAGATTATTTTGAGATTTTTGAGGTTTATATCGAGTGATGATTCATGACTCAGAACATGCAAGGGGTTAAATTAAAAATCACTGCAGCTTTTGTGCCTTGGCACGACTTCTTGAGGATTTACAGTAAATCTCATTTTTGGCCACACAATTTTCTTACCATATACTATAGTATTAATATAAATTGTGAGATTAATGGCAAGCATAAAATGCTAAGCAAGCTTGATGAGAGAGTCATACACAATGCAGGATTATGCAATTGTTTATAAAAGTTCTAACATCTATGCAGAGCAGAGGATTTTCTGAATTTTAAGGGAGCGCATGCTTGACTACTTATGATAACAGATGTTCAATTTGAAGCAATTCTCAATGGTGCTCTGCTGTAATCAAGTCTGACAAGGAGCACAGAGCAAAAGATCTAACCCGCTCTCCTTTCGAACCTCTATCACCAGGCCTGCCAGCTGATCCCTGTAAGAAGGAAAGAATTTTGCAATACTGGAAGGTACAGGTACAGATATTAAGAGACAGATGGTCAGTAAAAGAGTTAGTAAAAGACTTTTCAAAGAAAAGTGGATTTTAGCAAAAATTGGGTACACTACTGTTTAGATTAAGAAGAGGCTGAACCAAAGGTCTTCTCACATTACCATTGCTGTAAGTCAATTCTTTTTATTTAGGGTGGTTCATATATTTTTGCATACTCACAGCACCACACTTTCCTGCTTACTGTTCTTATAATGCATACTTCCCAGTCACAGAAACAACTGTACACCTTGCTTATTTATGCAGTTATCCAATCAGCCAACCATACAGCACAATGCATAAAACCATGCCGATTCAAGTCAGGAGCTTCAGTTAATGTCCACATCAAAATGAGTGAAAATTGTGATTTATGTGACTTTAACTGTGGCATGGATGTTCTTGAAAAATTGCTTGAAGATTTCAGAAATTACTGATCTCCTGTGATTTTCACACACAGCAGTCTCTAGAGTTCCTACAGAATGTCGCAAAAACCAAAAAATGTCCTGTGAGTAGAGGGTCTGCAGGCTGAAACACTTTGTGGATGACAGAGATCAGAGGAGAATGACAATACTGCTTTGAGACAAGAAGTCAATAGTAACTCAAACAAGCACTCTTTATATCCATGGTGAGGAGAAAAGCATCTCAGAATGCACAACACATTAAACCTTGATGTGGATGGGCTACAGCAGCAGTAGACCACATTAGGTTCCACTCCTCTCAGCCTAGAACAAGAACACAAGGATATCATGGGCACAGACTCACTGAAATTGGCCAGTTGAAGACTGGAAAAACACCAGGTCCAGTTTTTTTTAATCATCAATTGTCCAGATTCGATGAGCCTATGCCCATGACAACCCAGCCAGTCAGAGAGATCTGCTTTTTCTTCATTCTAATATTTGATGTGAACATTAACTGAAGCTCCTGACCTGTCTCTGCATTATTTTTTTTCATTGCACTGCTGCCATATGATTGGCTGATTAAATAACAACATGAATGTTCAGGTGTACAAGTATTCCTAATGAAGTGGACAGTGAGTGTATATGTCAAATGAATTTATATGACTGACATTAATGCCTCATTCTATCTCTCTAAGAATATATAAATTGTCTCAAGAGTCTCTCCAAGAGTCTAACAATTATCATAAGCAGGACTTTTTGTGTATAGTCCTATTTAGTTAGCAGAACTTTCCCCTTTCCCATTGGCATAACCCTCACTTCCATTCTCTACTTGACACACACCCTTTAAATCACCAACCCAAGTTTTTGATACTTTATACTTGTGATTGTTTCCCCTGTAAAATATTCTGTTACAGTTCTATTTCGCTATTACTGTAGCATTAAAAAAAAAGGTCTGGCATGGTTACTATGAGTGGTGTGGCTCTTCATGCAAGCACTGCATGCACTCTCCTGAGCTTGTTTTCATGCATTCATCAATTTTCTCTTTCTGTTCCCTAAATCCAGTTGAAGGCTTTTATTATTTCCATTGTGTTTAATTTTGGCTCTGCCATGGAAGTGAAGCATTGAGAATGGTAAAATATAGCAGATAGAAAAAAGAAGGGTTGAGAAATTTTTGTGAGGTTAGATGACACTGATACATCACCAAGGCATTTTCTAGACCACTGGAAAATGCTACTGTTTTCTAATTTAATACAACAAATTTCATTACAAATTATAGTATTGATAGCACCTTGACTGAAAAGTAGAAACTCTGAAATATATACATGAATTTCTGAGTTTCTTGGTATTTGGTATGTGCCCTTTGCTTTAATAACATTGTGCATCTAAGCTGGCATAGATTCTACAAGTTTGTGCAAAGCTGTATGATCCATTTTAGATCACTGTGTGGCTTGAGACACAAGCAGCAGAACACATCTGGCCCCAAAGTGAAAGCCCCTTGACATGTGGGGTGACATGAACAATAGGATTGGTGGAATATATACCAGTGTGTGTGGTGTGGGCATGTCAGAGAGAGAGAGAGAGAGAGAGAGAGAGGCACAATGCCAGAACCAGAATGGCATTTCATCTGTTTGAACAAATGGAGGCCATTTAGAGTGGGACTCTAATACAGTACTAACCTGAAAACTAAGCTCAAGACTGGACTGTATATTCCAAAAACAGGATGTCCACTAACTCTACACGTCTTGTACTTCTCTTATCCTCAGTTTGATTGGTATAATACAGATGTGGGATACCATGCATTAATTTGTCTAGCAGGGGGCCAGTTTAGCCACATATATATATACTATATATATATAGTCATGTCTATAAGTATTTGGATAATGACACAATTTTTTAAATTTAGCCTCTGTGTACCACAACAATGGATATAAAATGAAGTCTACATGTAACTAAAGTGTAGTCTTTAAGCATTAATTCAAGGGATGTAACAAAAATACTGCACTAACTATTTAGTAATTACAGCCATTTTTTTCATAGTCCTTCCATTTTCACAGGCTCAAAAGTAATTGGACAAACTAACAATTATAAAAATAAGCATAATTTTTAATACTTGGATGCAAATCCTTTGCATTCAGAGACTGCCTGATGTCTGGAACCCATAGACCTCACCAAATGCTGATTTTGCTCCCTTGAAATGGTTTGTCAGGCCTTTACTGCAGCCATCTTCAGTTTCTGCTTATATGTCGGTCTCTCTAGCTTTAGTTTTGTCTTCACTAGGTGTAAAGCATGCTCAATCGGGAAAGAATTTTTCCATTTCTTGCCTTAAGAAGCTTTTGGGTTGCTTTTGCAGTGGGTTTTGGGTCATTATCCATCTGTATTGTGAAACACCATGCTTATCAGTCTTAGTAGAATTTGACTGAGAGTCTGAGAGGAAAGTATAGTGCTATATACTTAATCCTGCTACATCTATCAGCAGTCACATCATCAATAAACACCAGTGACTCAGTTCCATTGGCAACCTTACATGCCCAGTCCATCATGTTTAACAGATGATATGGTACTGTTGAGGTCAGAAGTTTACATACAGTAATCATGGACATGAATATCATGACAATATTAGGTTTGCAATGATTTCTTTGAACTGTTTTTTTTTTTCTGGGGAAGTATGATTGTAGAACATACATCTTTAATAATAAGAACTTGGTGCACACATTTTAATTTATTTTGGGTTTTCTGAAATCAACACATGATCAGACACTTTTGGTAGCCATCAACAAGCTTCTTGTAGAATTCTGATTGGATATTTGGCCACTCGTCTTGGTGGAATTGGTAGAGTTCAATTATATTTGTGTAGATTGCCTAGGGAGTGCTATTTCACAAATACTGGTATTAAAACCATTTGCTCTTTGGATACAAGGACATAACAAAGAAGAGAAAGGTTAGACTTATGCTTTTTCATAACCAAAAAATACCAAGACACACTGCTTTGTGGTAGAAATATACAATCAATCACTAACAGGAAGTTCATAGGCCTTGGCAAGTTAAAAGACATTTTGGAACTTCCAGAACCATGGAATTAATAATCTATGTAGTTGTATGTATAATTTTGACCCTGTGCTTTTCAGAAAACCCAAAATATTTTTTTCTATTAAAGATGTATGCTGTGCAACCATTCTTTCTCAGAAAAAGAGCAATTCAATAAATCACTGAAAGCCCAATATTGCCATGACATTCATGCACATGATGACTGTATGTGAACTTCTGACCTCAGCTGTATGCTTTGGATCATGAGACTTTCCTTTCATTCTGCATACTCTTCTCTTCCCATCATTTTGGTACAAGTTAATCTTGGTTTCATTTGGTTTCACCAAAGACTCTTGTTCCAGATCTGGGCATTAAAGCAAAATCTAATCTGGTCTTTCTTGAGTCTTACCACTTGTTTGCATCTTGAGGTAAACCCTCTATATTTACCTTCATGAAGGCATCTCTTGATGGTAGACTTTGACTGTAGCTGTGTTTCCCTTAACCTGCTTAATGTGCAATTTTAAACAATTTTAAATTTTGAACAAAAAAAGGAAAGGATATGTGTATTTTGAAAAAAAAAAACCCTCTCCAATATCACAAAGTTTTTACGTTTGATTGAGAACTATTTATTAAAGCAATATTTTTAAAAACTTAAGAGGAAACACATTTTTATTTTTTCACATAACATGATATGAAGAGCAAATGAAAATGCACCTTTTTAACATAAAGAATGCTCTGTGAGAGATATTGTGAGAGGAGAAACTATCACGAGAGGAGAAAACCCAGCTTGTAAAATCACTCAATGGAAACAATTGTGGAAACAACTGAAACAATGGAAATGGTCTTACGTTGGTGCTGACCATGCCAATGCATTACTTCTTGTTAAGAATGTACCAAATTGTTATTTTGGCCACTCCTAAAGTTTCTGCTGTCTTTCTAATAGGTCTGTTTTGTTTTTTCAGTCTAATGATGGCCTCTCACTTACATCGACACCTCTTTGGACAGCATATTGAGTATATGAACAGCTATCACATGCAAATTCAACACTTGGAATCAACTAAAGACCTTTCACCTCTTTAATTTGTCAAGAAATAATGAGGAAACAGGCCGCTTTTGAGCATGTGAAAATGGAGGGACTATTTAAAAATAGTTATAATTCCTAAACGATATTGCAATTTTTGTTAATCCCCTTGAATTACTGCTGGAAGTCTACACTTTAATCACATCTTGATGGCTTTGACATTTAAAATCCATTTTGGTGGTGAACAGAGGCAAAATCATGAAAATTGTGTCACTGTCCAAATACTTTTGAACATGATTGTACCTGTTCATGAATGTCTCGCCTTATTACCCACTCTGTACATCTTGCTGAGAACACCTATCTGAGAGATTCAGGCTCAGAAATTTCTTTTACCTTAAAAAATTCACCTCGTTGCTCCACTGGTTAGCATGACAACTCCTTCACCTGGTGCCTTTTTTGGACTGCTTTTTTGAGCCTGTTGCTAGGCTTGGGGCAGTCTATGTAGCCTGGTGCTGTTGGATCATAGAACACATGGCATGTGTTCAACTTTAAAACTAAGAATCAGCAGTTAGGGTTGCGTCAACACGATATGGATAAAATGTTCATGCTATTTTACTGTGCAGCATGAAGGCTGGATGTGGAGTGTCCTTCATTTCCCATCTAACTCATTCCTGTAAACTCAAAATTCATGGTGATTTCTCTACTTACTTGAATCACTTGAATTTTTAATGGTAGATTATCTGTACAGTCACTCTCTAAATTCTGAGAGATGTTTGGGTTAAATAAAAAACAGACAGGTTTTGCATAAAAATTTTGGCTAGATGATAAATGAAATTTAAACTGTCCAATATGCACATAAGCTAGCATCCCCGCTCTTCCACCACTTGGTTTTTTATCTTGTCAGCTTGGAACAAAGTCCCATCCAGCATCCAAAAAGGATACAATGAGTTCAAATCTTTCTTGCACAAAGTTCATTAGGAGCGAGACACCTGTGTTTGGGAGATACAGTCTCCTCCAAAGCATTGGAATGGCAAGGCTTGTTTTTGTTATACACTAAAAACATTTGGGATCATGAATACAGTATTAGATGAAATTTCAAAATTTCAGCTTTCATTTCCTGATATTTGCATCTAGTAAGAACTTAGCTCTTTGCACCTTTGGTGGTAGACACCCAATTTTAGGTGATCAGAAGTATGGGAACAGATAATCTTAAAGTAAATTAAAGTAATAACACTAAATATTTTGTTGCAGATCCATTGCTTGTAATAACTTCATCAAGCTGGAGACCCACTGACATTACCAAACGATTTTATTCTTTTTTTGTAATGCTTTTATAGGCTTGTACCACAGCTTCTTTCAGTTGTTGTTTGTTTTGGGGGTTTCTCCCCTGTCTCCTTTTTAGGAGGTCATTTGGGTTAAGTTTGACATTACCAGTCAAAAACTTTCAACTTTTTCCCCTGCTGAAGTCCTTTGTTATGTTGGCTGTGTCTTTTAGGTTATTGTCTAACAGCATGATGTAGTTCCTCCCGATTTGATTGAATGCATTTGCAGGAATTTTTATACACGTATCTATCTATTTGTTTAATTGATCAATTTGGGTGTTAAATGATAACAGGATTATTACTTAACCCATCCACTGAAATAGCCTGATGGGTCTACTGTAAAAAACACCATCACAAAATTCTTCTTAATTGCGCTGTTAAAAAGAGTTTTGGTTTTAACTAAGGGGACATTTTGACTCAATGGTAAAAGCTTAGGTGCAGGAATGACCTAATAAGTGACCTAGATGTGAACAAGAATGACCAGGTTAAATCACGAATCACGATAAGACAAACATTTACTCTAACTACTACACAGTGCAACACAAAACATTAAACACAAAGACAAGACAACGTGGAATGTATGAGATGTGAGGGTAATGACCAGTACAAACTTGATATTACTGCTTGATATCAGCCTCAGCTTAAACTGGCTTTGACTGTTCCCTGCACAGTGAGCAAAGTGAATTTGTCGAGTCTTGGTCTGAAGGTATACTTGTGGCAGCAGCTGGAGGTGGTCAGTGCGTGAGGTGTAGAGGTGTTCAGCCGGGTTGTGGCTGATGTCTTGTGGTTCAGGTCGAAGAACAGTGGAGGGTTCGCACCGGTTCACAAATTCATCATTTCACAAGATCTCTTCCAGGGTCATGGAGTCCCCTTTGTTCTAGTCTGAGTCCAGGATAATTATAGGGAATCATGGTGAATGTTAATTGCTAGTCAGTGCTCTCACGAACAATCCTGTGGATCTTAGTTTCCCGCGCGCATCAATGGTGGGGATCGTGATTTATGATGTCTCACTGTTACAAACTTTTATCCATCAAAGTTAACTTTAGCTACCTATGAATACATACATTTTTATGAAAGATGAACATCAGATTCAGAATAATGAGAATTTTCCCATTACAATGATACTAAACACATCCACCTTTCAGGTGGAACGGTCTGGAAGTTATTAATTATTTTACATAAAATACAATTATTGTATGAAGTGTACATAAATTGCCTTTGTGTGAATGGTAAGGTGTAAGACACTTTTTCACTTCTTGGGGTTAAGTTGAATAGTGTCAATTGTTGGTACGCGATTCGTTGAGTCCTTCAGATTTGACGTGATTGAATAAAAGGTCCATAAAGAAGACTCCTAAGTTAGGAGCATGATGTGCAGATTGTTGAGTCGAGATTTTCATGGAATTTGCTGAGTTTTAAGTTGGGTCAAACTCTGGACTGTTATTTACCTGCCAAGTGCTATTCTGTCCAGATTGCATGAGGGTTGTGGCTGTTAAAATATCCTCTTTGATCTGAACAAGGGACTTTGTTCACATTATCTGTAAGTGTGGTACTCTTCCTAGGATGTGATAAAGAAAGGAGGTTGAGTCTCCTTTTGAGCTGACCTCCTAAGGAGTAGGGGCCATGTGATCTGTTGCTAAGAATAATAACTTGCATGGCTAGGTTTGACCTTACACATTTCTCTATAAATTGGCAGACAGAAATGTTGACTTCTGAATTCATTCTGTTGCTACCATCATTACATCATCATTAAAGATTAATGAGCCTGTTTCAGAAGCAGCCATGCAAGCTCAAGCCATGACGCTACCTTCACTGTGCTTGACCATATGTTTGGATCATGAGCAGTGCCTCCTGCTCTTTCTCCACACTTTGGCCTCTCCATTACTATTGTATAGGTTAATCTTGGTTTCAGAACTTCTGTGGCTCATCGATGTGTTTCTTTGTGAATTCCAGTCTGGCCTTCTGATTTTTACTGCCTCTATATTTCTGTTCTCTAAGTCTTCTTCGTATGGTGGATTGTGCTACTTTTACCCCTGCCCTGTGAAGGTTGTTGGCTGTTTTTCTTCACAGCATCACAATGTTTCTGTCATCAACTGCTATTAATTTCCTTGGCCAACCTGATGTCTGGTTGTTAGCAGACCAGTGGTTTCTTTCTTTTTGAGGACATTCCAAATTGTTGTATTGGCTATGCTCAATGGTTCTGCAATTGTGCTGCTCAATTTTCTCTCTTCTCTCAGCTTCAAAATGGCTTACTTTTGTCCCATAGACAGCTCTCTTGTCTTCATGTTGGTTTATCCCTTTTAACAACAAATGCAGTCTTCAAAGGTGAATCCCAGGGCTCAAACCAAAAGAAGACTTTCAAAGTTTTTATCAATATTTTTGATCATTGCAAAAATGGGTGGGTTCAAAGAAATTATGCTATGTTCCAAGTTGTTTAACACATCTAGATTTAAATATCAGGACATGAAAGCTGAAATTTAGACCCAAATAGAATGCTGGTCTGGAATGGGTCATTGTAGACAGCCCTTTTTGCTGGGGATTATCTCAGCAAAAGGGATGGAGAACTGCCCTGCATGTGCTGACAACTGGATGGGTCTGTGGTGAGCCCAAACACAGGGTTCCTTCCCTGTCTAAGCAGAAGCGGGCCCATTCATTTGGTTATGAACTCATAGGCCATCATTAAGACCTACAAATGGGATAGAATCCCAGTCCTACTCTAATGAGCCATTGTCCTACTCAAATGTTCCAGTCTCATGGGCACTCCTGTGAGGTGTACTGCTTCAGAAGGTCTGCATTGCAGATACCTAGAAATGTTTCCCACACATACATTTTACTTGGCCCAGGTAGGTTTACAGTCACCAAAGTTTAACTGGTGTCTCATTTTAGCAAATAAGTTTGAAGAATGAGAATGTTTTGTGAGCAATATTGTGAAAATTACCATGACAATGTGGAACACTTGAGTTCAGTCAGCGCATTCAGCTTTGTAAGAGAGCTTTTTCCTAGCCTAATTAACTGATTACTAAAAGAACATTAATGGTCCATGTACATTTGGTCATTCTATTTTTATTTCGGTAAAAGAAATTAAAAGGCCATTAAAAGTAATTAATAGGCCAAATTTGTTTTTATTATCAGAAATCGAAGATATAAAATTGAAAAGCATATTGTTTCTTTTCCTTCAAGTCAAAAAGTGAAATCATAAACAAAAATTTTAAAAAGACTGTTTTTCTGAACCTGTTGTTGTTAATGATAGATAACATGTAAGATTCACAGAGCAGCACGAGTGGAGCAGATCCCAATCTGCACAAGAGGAATAGATTTCACTGGGATCTGAAATCACATGCAGTAGACCATTTTTGTGCTGGCAGGTAATGCTAGCCCTTTCCACCAGGTTAAAGAACCACAAGAATATATCAGACCTGTGGGAAATACTGTATCACTTTTTCGTTTACAAATGCTAATGTCACCCCTCCCAGTCAGTCCTAAGGTGGCATCTTGGTGTAGGTTATTCAGGTGATTAAATATTGCCACTGATAGGTAGGAGAGGTAAAATAAAATGTTATGTATGTAACTGTAATTCTATCATTCTGAAACAGCACCTTCCTTTGTGTGATTTATGTGTTCTCTCAATGTCTTCCCATAAATCCAACGCAAGTTGGAAAGTCAATTTTGATAATTTCATTTTAAGGGTTTCTAAACATAAGCATAACATAACATTTAAAATGTTAAAGCTCATTTGAGCTTCACAATGGGTCTGAAGACTTCTCCATGCAGAGTGTAACCTTTGATTTATCTGTATAGACATTTTATTTTAGTGTTGTGTATTCAGATGTGCATTTCCACATTGTATACTTGCAGCCGAGTCATACTGTGTGAAACCTCAAAAGAACAAAGCTATGTAGATCATAGGCAATATATGACTTTTCTGTAGGCTGTTCATGTTACAGAGACTTTATAGTTATAGAAGTGAGTTATTTTTAATTGCACTATCTGGTGCCCGGGTTCCCTTTTGAATCTGATTCCTCCCAAGGTCTCTTCCTCATGTCGTCTCAGAGAGTTTTCCTTGCCACTGTCACCACTGGCTTGCTCATTAAGGATCAGTTTATAAGCTCATGTTTAAAATTGGTAGTAGCAGTCAAATATTCGGACACACCTACTGATTCCTAGGTTTTTCTTTACTTTCACTAATTTCTACATTGTAGAACAATACTGAAGACATCAAAAGTATGAACTAACATATATAACAAATATGGAATTTTGCAGTAAACAAAATATGTTTCATATTTTAGATTCTTAAAAGTAGCCATTGTTTACCTTGACAGCTTTGGACACTATTGGCATTATCTTAACCAGTTTCATGAGGCATGCTTTTCAATTCACCTGGAATGTTTTTCAATTAACAGGTGTGTGTCATGTGTAGGCAGACACAGAAGAATGCAGGTGAGGTTCAGTGTTTTAATAAAAACAATCAGGCAGAGGTACAAAATCAGATGGGCCATCAAATGGGTGAATCAATCTGACAATCAGACTAGACAAGGCAGATAAACACGTAAACCAGAAAACAGGCAGTATCAAAACCAGCAATCAAACACGATAACAAATGGCTTGGTAGCAGTAGGACCTTTAGAAGGTGGTGGAGGAAATGAGAGTACTCTGTAGAAGTCCTGAGTGTGTGTGTGTGTGTGTGTGTGTGTGTGTGTGTGTGTGTGTGTGTATTAATTGGATGCACCTGCCTCCAATTAGAAGTCTGGAGATTCAGAATGTGGGAGTGTGTCTGCTGTGATGTCATTGTGTGTGCGCTCATGGGAATCATAGTTTGTGTCGTAGTCTGTATTTGTGTCCATATTGTTTGGCCACAAGTGTTCCAACGAACTGGAGTTTTCTGTGCAGGAGGACATGACAGAGAGCCTTGTCAAAGGTTAATTAGTGGAATTTCTTGTCTTCTAAATTTGTCTGAGACTGTCATGTATGCAAGGTTTGTTTGGACACATGCGCAGGTGGGGAGACGGCTTTGTAAAACTCATTCTGTTTATGTAACACACGAGGCAGGCAGAGGTACAAAAACATGGCAGGCAAAGAGTAATCCCAAGAACATAAACAAGGTCAGTCGATCAGCAAACGGGGTATCAAAGGCAATTCAGAAAACAGAGATCAACAACAAGAGCAGAGTCCAAAAAACAGGAAATTAAACACGGGCTGAAAGATTTGGCAATAGCGTTCACACGAGCTAGACTAATGCTTCGTGACTAAACAGAGAAACAGAGTCCTTTTAAACACGGGTATGACTGTCTCTGGATTGGATGCATCTACATCCAATTACAGGTCACATGATGAGCCCAGGAGCATTTGCTCATGGGAACTGTAGTCGCTCGCGCCACAATGCGTAAGTGCGCGTTTCCGCGATGGAGACATCAGAAGAACTACGCCCGCGGCCGAGTACATCGGGTGCGCTCGCGTGTGCCCTGAGGAGCAGGTCCTGACAGAACCCCCCCCCAAAGGCGCTACTCCCAGAGCGCCTAACAAGGTTGTCCCACGGGGGTCCTGGGCCCGTTGGCTCAGCGGTATCACCAGGACTCCCCATGTGGAATTTTTGCCTTGATGAGGACTCAGGCAGGAACTCAGGCATTGAAGAAGGCTTCAGTAGGAACACTTGAACCAGGATGTATTCCATGGCTGCGAGTGGGACAGGAGCAGGCTCTGTGACTTGGGCTCTGAGCATGACTGAAACAGGAGCAGGCTCTATGACGTGGGCTGTGAGCGTGACTGGAACAGGAGCAGACTCTGTGATTTGGGCTGTGAGCGCAAATGTGACAGGAACTGGCTCTGTGACTTGAGCGGCATCTGTGACAGGTACTGGCTCTGTGACTTGAGTGGCATCTGTGACAGGAACGGGCTCTGACACTAGAGCTGTGACAGGAACAGGCTCTGAGACTGGAGCTGTGACAGAAGCGGGCTCTGAGACTGGAGTTGTGACAGGAGCGGGCTCTGAGACTGGAGCTGTGACAGGAGCAGGCTCTGAGACTTGAACTGTGACAGAAGCAGGAGCTGGCTCTGTGAGTGTCACCACTACTGGAACAGGATTAGGCTCTGTGGCTTGAGCTGTAACCGTAACTGTGACTTGAGTGGCGTCTCTGACAGGAACTGGCTCTGTGACTTGAGCGGTGTCTGTGACAGGAAAGGGCTCTGAGACTTGCACTGTGACAGGAGCAGGAGGTGGCTCTGTGAGTGTCACTACTACTGGAACAGGGCTCCGTGGCTTGAGCATTGACCACTACTGGACCAGGAGCAGGCTCTGTGACTGGAACTGGAGCCTTTACTGTAACAGGCTCTGTGACGTCAGCTGTAACAGGCTCTGTGGCCGGGACAGGAACTGTCTCTTTGGCTTGGGCTGGAACAGGCTCTGTGGCTGAGACAGGAACCATCTCTTTGTCTCAGGCTGGAACAGGCTCTGTGACGAGTACAGGAACAGGCTCTGTAGCTCTGACAGGAACAGGCTCAGTAGCTTGTACTCTCACTGGAACAGGCTCTGTGACGAGTACTGGAACAGGCTCTGTGACTTGGACTGGACCAGGTTATGGCACTTGTGTCAGCTCAGACTTTGACTCTGGCACAGACTTGGACTTGGACTCTGGCGCGGACTTGTACTTGGACTCTGGCACCAACTTGAACTTGGACTCGGGCTTAGACTCAGGCTTGGACATGGACTCAGGCATAGACTTCACCTTGGACTCTGGCTTGGACTTTGGCTTGGACTTGGATTCCGGCATGGACATGGACTTTGGCTTGGACTCTGGCTTGGACTTGGATTCCGGCATGGACATGGACTTAGGCATGGACTTAATCATGGACCTCAACATGGACTCTGGCATGGACTCAAAGTTTGACTTGGACCCCGGCATGGACCTGGACTTGGATTCTGGCATGTGTTCCAGAGCGGTAGCCTCCCTTTTGGCCTCTGGAGGTGGCTCTAGAGCAGTTGTCTCCTTTTTCACCACTGGAATGGCTCTGGAGCAGTTGGCTCCTTTTTTGAAGTCTTTGGGGTTCTGTAGGCACGGGGGCTCCACACCGATAAGGTCCTAGGCGAACAAGCGTGCAGGTCCAATGAGCCAGTGCATCATGCACCATACCCAGATGTCATCTGCAGGTCTTGGCTCCAGCAAGTCCTCGAAAAATAGCCGCACTGGAGCAGGAAGCCATCTGGGGGAAATTTCACGCCGTCATAGAGTGCAGAAATGTCAAAGCCTATTCGCTGCATAAAAAAGGACGGCACGGTGTGCATTCGGCCATCTCCCTAGTTACCTGCTGCGTCTCGGTCCCGACGAAGCATTCGGTCATGTATGCGAGGTCATACATGGACGCCCTGGAGCAGGAAGTCATCTGGGGGAAATTTCACGCCGTCATAGAGTGCAGAAATGTCAAAACCTATTTGCTGCATAAAAAAGGACAGCACAGTGTGCATTCGGCCATCTCCCTATTTACCTGCTGCGTCTCGGTCTCGGCGAAGCATTCGGTCATGTATGCGAGGTTTGGCTGGACACATGCGCAGGTGGGGAGAAGGCTTTCTAAAACTCATTGTGTTTATTTAACACACGAGGCAGGCCGAGTTACAAAAACAAGGCAGGCAAAAGAGTAATCCAAAGAACATAAACAAGGTCAGTCGATCAGCAAAGGGGGTATCAAAGGCAATTCAGAAAACAGAGATCAACAACAAGAGCAGAGTCCAAAACACAGGAAATCAAACATGGGCTGAAAGGCTTGGCAATAGGGTTGACACGAGCATAGACTAATGTTTCACGACTAAACAGAGAAACAGAGTCCTTTTAAACACGGGTATGACTGTCTCTGGATTGGATGCATCTGCATCCAATTACAGGTCACTTGATGAGCCCGGGAGCATGTGCTCATGGAAACTGTAGTCCTCCGTCGCTCGCGCCACAATGTGGAAGTGCAGACGGAGACATCAGAAGCACTCCGCGCGCGGCCGTGTCCATCGGGCGCGCTCGCATGTGCCATGAGGAGCATGTCATGACAGAGACCATCAAACAGTAAACAGTAAATAATGAAAATACAGTAAATAGCCCTATTCAACAACTGTAGTAATCCATATTATGTGAAGAACCGCTTAACTAAGTAAAGAGAAATGACAGCCCATCATTACTTATAGACATGAAGTGTGTTTTAAGTAATAATAAAAAAAAAAAACATTGAATTAAAAGGTGTGTCCAAACTTTTGACTGGTACTGGATATCCACTGGATATCCGGAATTTATATATTTTTGAAAAGCTACTTTGTAACAAGGTCCACTGTTAAAAGGGCTATAGAAATAAAATTGAAATGAATAGTAAATATTTTTATATTAATGTTAATAATATTATATATACATTTAAAATATATATATATAAAAGTTAATATTACATTATACACTAGTGTTTCTGCTTCCCAACTCAAGTGTTCAATCTTGATCTTGGGTTATTTGTGTGGAGTTTGGCTTGCTTCCACAATGTTGGTGTGGGTTTCCACTGCGTTCTCTGGTTTCCACTTCACCTTTCACGTTTCCACCTTCCCCCCAAAATATTCACTGGTTATGTGAGTAGGAGTGAATGAGTGTGCGGATATGCGAGTGCATGGTGTCCTTCATTCATGGTGTTTCCCACCTGTCACGCAGTGTTGGTTGGCATAATCTCCAGATCCACTCTATCCTTGATTAGGATAAAGCGTTCACTGAAGATGAATGAATTATGCTCCTCTTACTTCTCTTTTGTCTCAATAATTTTTATGTAAAAAATGCATACTGTGGAAGAAAGGTGCACAGTTTTTCAATTTTGATATTCTTACCACATATCCGGGAATTCCATCATTTCCAGGTCTACCCTGCAGAAGGAAAAAAAGTGAGTGGGTGCAATGAAACTACACTAGCACACCTTATTCAAGTAATTAGCACAATGACTGAAATAGGTGCATCAGGTCCCAAGGTTATGGATAGAAAAACACTGGTGCACAACACTGCAGCATAACTGAATGCAGTGGTATTGGAAAAGATTGTGTTTTCTTACAGGTACTCCTGGAGGTCCTTCAGGTCCAGGGAAACCTGTTTCTCCCACAGGCCCTCGTGCTCCCTGAAAGGAATAATAAAAGAAGATGTATTAAGAGTCTAGCCTTATTCCTCCATTACAAATTCTTAGACAATCTTAGACTGATTTACAGCTATCCATGAGTGAAAAATTAATCTTACTGGTTCTCCTGGGATCCCTGGCTCACCACGAGTACCAGGTTTCCCCTGACATCCAGAGAGGAAAAAAAGAGAGAGAGCAAAACTACTTGCAAAGCCAACAGTTAGAGAGTCAGATAGTCTGACAAGACAAAACCAGCTTGCTGTTCAAGTTGTTTGTGTGCTAAACAGGGCAAAACAGAGAAGGACAAAAATAGAATAGAGGATAGATTGTTGGTGGGTATGGAGAAGATTCTGTGTCAGATCAAAGAACAATCATGGTAGCGATAAAAAGTCAACATTTACACAGAATTGCTTTCATTTATAACATGAACACATGCCAGACCGAAAGACAAAACATAAGCAAAAAACATAACCAAAAATTACTCTTATATCAAGTAATTAGTACTGATTTGTCAGAAGTGAATATTATTTCCCCATAAGCATTTTGCTTACATCAGTGCTTTATTCAGGGTGGGGTTGTGATAGGAGAAGTGTAACTGGAGACTCATATTTCAGGATGCGTTATCATTCAAAAAAATGCCCTATATTTTTTTTTTAAATGTCTCATCATTTCTTCATTCTTCCTGCATTGAGTGTGAACTCTTAATAATCAAGCTTTTCAAAATCATTAGTGAAATAGTGACAATAGTGAATGTATGACTAAACACCCACCGTAGAACTTAGGAGTTATCAAATTTCTAATATGCTTACATTACTTGGTTGGTTTCCAAGTGTATGTGTATAGATATTTTATTTTCTGTGGTATACACATAACACATGCATGTATATTCTGCCACAGTGCCTATTAGGTTATACCCCAAGGGGTGCCCAAGAGGGAAGGGGGATGATAAGCCCTTGGGTTGATATACAGGGAATGACCCAAGCTAATGGAGTATCAACTACATGTGCAGTGTGGCAAGGTCTATAAAAACCTGCATGGCCTGAAGATTCACCAGGCCAAAATGAAAAGCTTGATGGGGGGGAGAAAGTGATCCAGCAATTGGTGAGACACAGGAGGAGCCAGACCTGGGATTACTTGACAGAATCAGGCAATCAAAACATCAGTTGGGTTAAGTGCCTGTAGCCAACAGGAAGAGAGAATGGTTTCAATGAGGATGTGTAAGGGGCCCTTGAAGCCACAGTCATGGTAGAGTTTATAATGATGCATTGCCTTCCTTTCTCCCTGCTGAGGGAGTACACCTTCATTACTATTGTGGCTGTTTACATCCCGTCCAGTGGCAGCTCTAAGGAGGTGCTTCGCAAGTTTTACAGAGCCATCAGCTGCAAACCACACACCCAGATGGATTTTTCATCGTTGCTGTGCACTTGCCCATCATGTAAACCTGAAAACAGCTCTCCCTAAGTTCTATCAACACGTGTATTTTCCTACCAGAGGGGGAAACAAACTGGACTTACATTAGGCAAAGCCACTCCCTGCCACAACTAAGCTTTTCAGACCACATTCAGACTACATATATTATGGTAATGTCAGAATTCAGAATTCTGCTGATATGTGCTAGATGACTTCACAGGCACATCAGGGTCTGGCCAGAGGGTGCAGCTTCAGCTCTGCAGGACTGTTCAAGCACACAGACTGGGACATGTTCAAGGAGGCTGCCACCTATGGTCAGCACATTGATTTGGAGAAGGATCTTCTTTCACAGGCTATATCAATAAGAGCATAGAGGATGTAACTGCCTCCAAAACTTTCACCACATGGGCAAACCAAAAACCGTGGATGACACCAAAGGTGTGCGCACTGTTGAGGGCCTGTGATGTTGCCTTCAGATCAGGAAACAGAAAGCAGCCCTCAGTGAGGGCAAACCTGTCGTGAGGCATCAGAGAAGCAAAGCGTATGTTTGGATGCAGGATCCACAGCCACCAGGGACACAAGGTTCATGTAGCAGGGCATCAAGGCCATCACTGATTACAAGACCACACTGCAGCCTTGCAACAGTGTTGACTCATTCCCCAGTGTGCTGAACAACTTCTATGCATGAGTTGTTTCAATAAATCAATAAATGACATGCCTAGGAAGATCATCCCCTCTCCTGACCAGGTGCTGTGTCTGTCCAAAGCTGACGTTAGGAGAACCCTGTTAAGAGTGAACCTACACGAAGCTGCACGACCAGAAACAGCACCTGGTCAGGAGAGAGCATGATCTTCCTAGGCATGTCATTTATTGAAACAACCCATGCGTAGAAGTTGTTCAGAACTCCAACACTGTCGCAGCACTGTTCAGCACACTCCCCAGTGCACTGACTCCCCAAAGCTGACGTTAAGAGAACCCTGTTAAGAGTGAACCTACGCAAAGCTGCAGGACCAGACAACATAGCTAGCTGCGTGCACAGGGAGTGTGGGAACCATCTGGAAGATGTCCTCATAAACATCTTCATCATCTCTGAGATAGGCAGCCGTTCCCAGGTGCTTCAAGGTCACCACAATCACTCCTGTGCCTAAGAAGTCTTCCATCTCATGTCTCAATGACTACCGCCTAGATTTGAGATGCTAGGCATGAGGCACATGAAAGGTGGACTGTCCGCCTCACACAACTCCCTTCAATTTGCCTACCACCCAAACTGTTCCATGGAGGATGCCACCTGGCACCTGGTCCTCACTCACCTGGACAAAAATGACAGACATATTAGAATGCTGTTCATTGACTTCAGTTCAGCATTCAATACCACCATCTCACAGCAGCTAGGAAGCTGACACAGCTGTGCTTCAACACCTCCTTGTGCAATTGGATCCTGGACTTCCTGACCGAGAGGCCTTAGTCAGTGTACAATGGCCACACCACCTGCAGGATCATCACACTAAACACTGGCACCCTTATCAGGACTGCTCAGTAGAGCTCTAACAGCATCATCAAGTTCACTGATGATACTACAGTAGTGGGCCAGAGTTGGTTTACAGGAACGAAGTAGAGCAACTAGCTAACTGGAAAGTCAATAATCAAAATGTAAAGGCAACAATCTGTTTCTGAACATGGACAAGACCAAAGAAATTAATGTAGACTTCAGGAAGGAAATCAGAAAAAAAAGAATTATGGTTCTAAATGAAAAACTTTAACAGTAAAAAGAAGCAAATTTTTTCTTATAAAAATCTTTCCTACATCAAACAGTTCAAAAGTTATAATAAAAAATGTACCTTGAACTTTGACCCAATGTTGGTGTTAGAGGCATTGAAGGCACCCCCAAAAATTGGTGAAATGTCTGGCACCATGCTCGATGTGGCAAATTTCACACCTATTTACATAGTTCTAGGTTCTAGTGGTGGCCACAGACTTCCACCATATAATAATAATAATAATAATAATAATAATAACAAAAAGAAGAAGAAGAAGAAGAAAAACAAAAACAACATGGACAAAAACAATAGAGTTCCCGCACCTTTTGTTCTTCACTCCAAATAAATACACAGAAAAAACCCCAAGAGGATTCCAGTAATTTTGGTGCTTATCCCCTAATAAACCACATATAAACCAAATAAACCACATATTATTACAACCTCACTCACAGTGTGTCTCTCATTCTCTGACCCAAAACAATGACTTTGAGCTTCTCCAATCTTTCTTGTGAAACTGCTTTCAGTTTATTCACTATTATGTTATTCTCACCACTGTGAAGACCTTGTGTATGTATGAAATGATGTGTGATGAAATGCCCACGGTATACACTACCTCTCGCAGTTATCTGGGATTGGTTACGGCTTCCCCATGACCCTTCACGTATAAGCGGTACAGATAATGGTTGGAAGTGGTGAGACCCTTTTCTGGAACATTGTCAATGAATAATGTCAGTGTCTAGAGCAAATGACCCACTTTCTTACTCACTTGTAAGTCACTTGCTCTCAAACCTCTCTATACTCACCATCTTTCTATAGCTTGCTACTGTTGCTGTTTAGACTTGAGTCCTTTAATAGAGTGTGCAATTCAAATTGCACACTAAATGCAAAGTAATTAGTTGTTGTGCTGGCTTTAAGCCAACCCTACATGCTGCATAATCAGGGCGCAACCACTGGCTACTTTGGCAAGTTAGATGGGTAAATAGAAACTAAAATTTAGCTTATCATAGTTATCAAGGAAAATTGTATCATAATTCAAATTGGGATTGGGGTGTAGCATTTCAGTGGCCATGAGCATACTTGTCAATTTGGCAAGTGTAGAGGCCTCCTGACCAAGTCTGGTGTTTAGCAGCCCCCAACAGAGCATTCAATAACCTGAAAGTGTTGACATCAGTGCCTGGATGCTGACGGATCTTCCAAGGACTTGATGAGAGCAACCCATTACCTGAGCCTGAATGAGCGGTAAAGCAATGAAGTTGTTAGGAGGGAGAAAGTAATTAGCAGGCTCTGTTTCCTCATAGGAAGCATCCAAAATCCTGTCAGTCACTGAAAATCCAGTCAAGACTGCACCCTCAAAGACCACGGAGCACTCCAGGCAACCAACAGGTGTAACTGAATTTGATAACCCCTAGTTCCTCCTGTGGGCTGTAAGTATTTCAGTCATAGTAACACTTTTATTATGTTTCAGCAGTAATTCTGCAAAGGTTTCAAATGTCAACTCTTAAGACTGTAGAACAATGAGTCAATACACAACTATAAAGAGCACTCATTTATCCTGTATATGCGATAATGCCTATGGGAAAATCATGTTTCAGGCTCTTCTCCCCTTCTCTGATTGTAACCATGCCCTCAAGAATAGCTTAAATCTGTGACTGGTGAGTGATTGCTTTTCACGTTCATCAGCATAATTTCCAAATGCTAATGAAAGTGAAATGCAATCCAATAGGGAATTCCATTCCTGCTATATTTCTGACACAAAATCAGCATGTAGTTCTTAAAACTACATTGACCTGTTGATTTAGTTCAATGTAACTGAATCTTATTTATACAATGCATTTGACAGTAGACATTGCTACAAAGCAGCTTAACAGAAATCTCAATGTAGATTTATATTTAGATCCTAAATATGCAAGCCAGAGGAAGAAGTGAAAAGAAAGAAATTCCCAGAGACATGAGGAAGAAACCTTGAAAGAAAGCACACTCAGAAGGGAGCCCATTCTATCCTGCATGACACCAGATAGTGGGGATAATACACCTTGCACAATTGTATACAAGAAAGCATAGGTGCCCTTACCAGTGTAAAAGTAGTATTGCCAAACTTTCTTTCTTGTTGTCTACATGCCCACACCCTTACTCTGTTCTAGCTTAGGATAATCTTTTCTTTGCAACCTCAATGAGAACAGAAAGGTGGTCATATAGTACACAAATATTTAACATTAGTACAGGAGGTCATCAGCAAAATTATCAAGACAACTATCATCACATAGCATTAACAATGAGAATGGCTTCACTCATTAAATGGCCTTCTAGATTTATTTCTAGCTCAAGTTTTATCAAAGTCAATATATTCAAGTTAGTTTGTTCAAACTCATCTGCTTAAACGTGCTTAAAAACATGCTTAATATAAAATTATATGAAAGCATAATGACTACAAGGATAGATTAACAATATGTACAACATGTATATGTATATTGTGTAAATAACATGCACACAAACAAGTAGACAAAAACAGGTGTGATATATTCAAGTCAGTCTGTTCAAGTCAAACTCATCTGTGTGTTAACAAAGCTTTTCTCTCATCATTCTTTTTTCATCATTCTGTTTTTCATTCCCTTACTCTATAAACAAAGTGACTATATTATCTTTTTTCAAGTCTTGTGTAACTTCTGGGGCTCTGGTGGATTATCAGATGTTAATGTTAGGTAAAATACCTAGTCATTCCAACAGACACTGAATGAGCAACTTTCACTCTATGTCAATGGCTTTCCAGCATCACATTTTAGTCATGAGAAAAGTTGAATGTTTTTGTCAAGATTTTGTTTGGCTTCATTTTAAACACAACTGACAAACATGAGAAAATGGCTGGTTTTCTTATTTCATCATTTTAACCCTGAAACGTAAAATTACATAAATGCTCTCCCTGTAGCCTACTATTAACCGTTGCTGCTGTACTGCACCCTCAGCTCCGGCTCCAGCTTTCCAACCAGTAGCAGAAAAACATCTGATGACCGTCAACATCCATCCATCCATCCATTATCTATAACGCTTTATCCATCTGGGTCGCGGGTGAAGCTGGAGCCAATCCCAGCATCTTCGGGCGAGAGGCGGGGTACACCCTGGGCAGGTTGACAGTCCACCACAGGGCCGACACAGAGACAAACAAACAGCCACACACGCTCACATTCACACCTATGGGAAATTTAGAGTAGCCAGTTGACCTAATCTGCAGGTCTTTGGACTGTGGGAGGAAACCAGAGCACCCGGAGGAAACCCACGCATGCACCGGGAGAACATGCAATCTCCGCACAGAAAGGCACCCTGGGTGACCCGGGGATCGAACCCAGGACCTTCTTGCGGTGAGGCGACAGTGCTAACCACTGCACCACCGTGCCACCCCCCATTATGCATTATCTGAGCACAAAAGAATTTTCTACCTTATAAAACATATGATAGACTTTTTTTTTTAATTTATTTCTCTGCTTATTTATTCATTTATTTGCTTATTTATTTATTTGTTTGTTTCATTCATTCTTTCTTTCTTAATTTTTCATTATTTTATAGACTAACATTCTGTTTAGACTGGTATACTTGAATAGGTTCGTCATCCTTCTCACCTAAGTAAGGACCCAATCAATGGAACTTCTTTTGGCAATAGTAACATCACCTGGGTTCTGAAATGTGGATAAATGCATCGTTGACTTCCAGGAGCAAACGGTTTTAAGATCGTGTTGACTATATCCACACAAATTAATTACTGATTACCTTTTTTTAAGAATAACTGGTGTATGGCAACCATTCAGTTTTGCAAAGCTTTCCCAGTTGCTCCGCCTTTAGTAAGGAATATACCTAAATGCTTTGAGGCACGCTGGTCCTATGTGTGCATAAATATTATCCAAATTCAAAGTGATAATTCTTTTGATTCTTCAATTTATCTGAAAGACTTAAAATAAGCAGACAATATCTACATCCATTATTTTATTAACATTTTCCATACTGTCCCAGGTTTTTCTGATTTGGGGTTGGTGTTTTGGACTTTTACTTGGAGATTATTTCACTGCGGACAGTACAAACCTGGAAGGATTCATGTTTTGTCTGGTCAACTTCATTTCAAGCTTTATATTAACACACACACACACACACACACACAAATATATATATATACACTATTGCTTTTAAACATTTCAATAATTTTCTCATTCCTTTGCTTACAAATGGAGATCTTTGCCCCTCAAAGATGCAGCCTTTTGAGGAAACTGCTTTAGTACCAGATCATGATCATCTGTCCGAGAACAAATAATTATTTATTCATATCTTTTTATCTCAATACTAGCCCTAATTTGCATCTGTCCCACCTTTTTATGGAAGATGTTGCAAAACTGAAACGCAAGAATTTTTCATTCTTGAAATATATATATATATATATTTCTCGGACAGATGATCATGATCTGGTACTAAAGCAGTTTCCTCAAAAGGCTGCGTCTTTGAGGGGCAAAGATCTCCATTTGTAAACAAAGGAATGAGAAAATTATTGAAATGTTTAAAAACAATAGTCCTAAAAGAAAGATTGAAATGGATTTGCATATTTCTTCATCTACAGTGCATCATTAAATGATTCAAGGAATCTTGAGGAATTTCAGTGCATGAAGGGCATAGGCTCAAACCTACAATCAACAATCAACAGTCAACAATCATTTCTTTCATCTTATCTACATTTTGAAAGAGATTGTTGCCTTTACACCAGTTTGCTAGCTGCTCCACTTCTTTCCTGTAAGTTGACTCATCACCACTGCTAATGAGGCTCACTATTGTAGTAACATTAGTGAATTTGTTGATGCTGTTAGAGCTGTACCATGAAGTACAGTCATGAGTCAGCAGGGTGTAGAGGAGCATGCTGAGCACACAGCCCTTGGGGTAACAGGTGTTTAGTGTGATACCCCTGGAGGTGGTGTGGCCAATGCACACTGACAGAGGCCTCTCCGTCAGGAAGTCCATGATCCAGTTACCCAAGGAGTCGTTGAAGTCCAGCTGTCTCAACTTTCCAATTAGCTGCTGTGGGATTGTGGTGTTGAATGCCGAATTGAATTCAATGAACAGCATTTTAACATGTGTTCTTTTTGTCCAGGTGGGTGAGGACTGGGTGCAGAGTGGAGATGGCATCCTCCTTGGAGTGGTTTGGGCAGTAGGCAATCTGAAGGGTGAGGTGGGCAGGCCAGCTTTCATGTTTCACGACTTATGTACGAATGCTGTTCATAGACTTCAGTTCAGCATTCAGTACAATCATTCCTCAGCACCTGATTGGGAAGCTGAGCCTGCTGGGCCTGAACACCTCTGCAATTAGATCCTGGACTTCCTGACTGAGATACCTCATTCAGTCCAGATTGGGAACAGTATCTTCAGCACCACCACACTGAGCATGGGGACCCCCCATGGCTGGGTGCTCTGTCCACTACTGTTCACTCTGCTGACTTATGACTGTGCAGCAATGCACAGCTTGAACCACATCATCAAGTTTGCTGATGACAACCATGGTGGGTCTCATCAGCAAGAACAACAAGTCAGCATACAGAGAGGAGGTGCAGAAGCTAACGGACTGGTTCAAGTTCAAGTTCAAGTGGCTTTTATTGTCATTTCAAACCATATACATGTAATGCAGTTTACAGTGAAACGAGACAGCGTTTCTCCAGGATCAAGGTGCTACATACAAGACAATAATATATCTATTTTATGTTAATATATAATATAAGGTGCAAAAATGTGCAGCTCTGGATCTGTGGATTGCTAGGTAATTGCTATGCTATTCAGAGTGGTTGCTATTTATTTAATATATGGTTTCTATGGTATCTCAAGTGGTTGCTAAGTTGTAGCTATGCATTTGCTATGTTATTCCAGGTGGCTGTATTCCCGGAATTTGTTACGTGGTTGTTGGTTGGTGTTATGGTATTCCTGGTGGTTGATAGTTCATTGCTAGTTCACTGCAGTTGCAAGGGTGTTGATGGAAACCTTAATGTAGCATCCTCAAACCCAGGACCTTGGATGTGAGAGAAGGCAGTGCTATGTAAAAGATAAAATCATGATAAAGGCGCAATATATAATTTATTTACTGTACTAAATCATAAAATTACCATGATTTGTCATCAGAAATTAAGGAAAGATGCTAAATGGAAATACTGACAACAGTGCAACAGCAAATACATTTTTGAAATTTCCTTATATATGTTTTTGAAATATATCTTTGAAATTTCCCTTCTGTGTCGGAACTTCTGTTAGTCTTTTGGCCAGTGTGATCCTGCCCTACTGTGTATTTAGTAATACCTTTTCAACAAGTCATTTTGTGAAGTGATTTATATTTTGTCTATTAAAGTGAGCAATATATTATAGCGGCCTGTAAAATAGTAACTCCAACTCCAGACTGTGTATTTTCAGAGCTGTGGGTTTTTGTTTTCTGGATAACAGGCCTAGCTTTGGCTAATATTACTGTATATAGCCAGCCATGCATCTAGCCAACATTGGGCCAGTATGCATTATTTGTTATATATTTCCAGTGAGCTTCTTCTATGAGGTAATTGCAAACTACAGGTATGAATGTAGTTAAATGCTAGTCAATGTCATGAACTCTCCCTTACTCGGAGATCTGTGCTCTGAGTGCCGTGCAATGCTGTGCTGCGCTCATCAAGCAGCTGCTTCCGTGTTTGTGATGCTGGACTCGTTCTGTTGTCTGCTGTTCCGCATTTTGGCTATTACAGACTCTATTATAGTCTCAACTCCCACTATGACTTTAAGAGGTAATATTTTAGCACGAAAATGTCTTTCTGTGCCCAGCCATTTGTGGTTTTGCTCTTGCACATTCCGTGTTTTGATTCTGCCTTGTTTTCCAATTTATTGCATTTTTGGAATTGTCTAGTGTATGTTGTTGATCATGTGATTTTTTTTTTTCTGCCTGTTTTGGACTGAATTGGACTTGTTTGCTGGTGTTTACTTAAATAAACTGTTCAGTGCACATCCATCCTGCCTCAACCTCCTGTTCATAATGGTTAACTTCAGCGCAAGGTTTTCTCAGGTTTGAACAGTCTTCATAGGCAAAACCCAGAGCTCAAACCAAAAGCGGTCATTCAGGACTATTAATTGTTTAAACAGTCAATTTAACAGGGCACACCTGGGCAACAACAAACACCTGTCAGTCACATGTTCCAGTAGTTTTGATCACTTGACAAATGTGTGAGTTCCAAAAAAAGATGGCATGTTCTAAGTTGTTCAACAGAAATCTGAAGTTCAAGTTCATGGTCTCATTAATTTTTATTTTTTTATCTCAATCCAAAATTACTTCAGTTTATAGCATGTGCGTGCATGCTCATGCGTACACTGTAAGTTTTAGGTATCATGCATCCACTGGTTGGGAATGCACTTTTCTTAGTACTTTTACATTAACCGGAAGGATGCAACACCAGGAATAAATCACCTCATGAACTACAGTGGGGCAAAAAAGTATTTAGTCAGCCACCAATTGTGCAAGTTCTCCCACTTAAAAAGATGAGAGGCCTGTAA
>JAQMYM010000013.1:4505098-4515917 GCA_030014255.1 Parauchenoglanis ngamensis
GAGAGAGAGAGAGAGAGAGAGAGAGAGAGAGAGAGAGAGAGAGAGAGAGAGAGAGCTTGCACATTATCAAAGACAGTGAGCCTTTTAACTGGACATGCCACTGCTACTGCCACCATGTGGATTTAGTGAACATTGCAGGTCCTGGCTCTGTTCTGTAGTTGCTATGCCGCATGTGCCAATTAATATGCACACTACACTGAAGAGTAGAGCTCCTTCACTACACACTGAAGCCACTTGTGATGTTACCATAATGAATCTGAATGCTAAAGCAATGGATAGTGGATAGACTCATCATCATGGTGGGGGATCAATACAATATATATGTGAAATTCAGTGTGTTTCTTTATTAAGATTAGAGATTTAACACTGTGTTCACCTGCTGGGCATCTTCCCATTTTTCTCGGTTCTCTTCCTCTAGTAGATTACTGATGATCTGAAAAAAATTCTGTATAGGGGGAAAAAAAAAATCAGTTTTGCAATAAGTCTGCCCTTTTTTAAAATTATTTTTAAATATTTTTAAAATTTTTTTTTTTAAAATATCACTATTGCGTTTAATCATTCATTGTTTACTGGTATTTTTTCATGGAATCCAATGCATCTTCTTATTACAAAATGAAAAAGATATGCAGGTAGATTG
The DNA here is from genome assembly GCA_030014255.1 of Parauchenoglanis ngamensis. Taxonomy (NCBI): domain Eukaryota; kingdom Metazoa; phylum Chordata; class Actinopteri; order Siluriformes; family Auchenoglanididae; genus Parauchenoglanis; species Parauchenoglanis ngamensis. The sequence continues at coordinate 4,505,736 of JAQMYM010000013.1, forward strand.
ATCTAATTCTGGATAGCACATCATCAGCTAATTTTGTCTGCCTCAACATTATCGCAAGCTCCCCTCCTGCAGGTGCTGTATGAATAGACAGACAGACAGACACAAACACACACACATACAGACACACACACACACACGCACACCCACACACACTCACAAAATGACGCATCTCTCCCGCAGTCTAAATAAATACCATCTTAGTTAATAACGGAGAAAAGCCACACCAGTGATTTTTGGAGAGATGAAGCTGTCAGACAGCGTGAGCATCAAAATGCACCTGGTAGTTTACTTCTAGTTCAGTAAGTGGTTGATCTCTCTCAAATACCAATGTGAGCACTAAATTCAGAAGCCTTTTGGTTGCTTACTTGAAGCTAACACTAATCGTTTAAGCATGCTGGCACAAATGGTGGTATGAAGACAATGAATATCAGATATAGGTAGAAATATATGTCTTTATCTATTCTTAAGAGGCTGTGTCTCTGCATGGGTGCCTTTGTTTTCTAGTTAAGTGCTTATACTCCCTCTGGTGGCAATGTGTCCATGTAAACGCTGCATGAGTGCACACAAATGTCTACCTTCGCACACACACAGGATGGAGGTATGCAGAAAGGAGTCATGTCCCTACTAGATAAATCCTTTCAAAGCAAATATTCATACAGGCATGAGAAAACAAATATGCTCTCAAATGCAATGTTATTATGGCATTGCCCTTGGGAGCCCTTATAACAATGCAATAGATTGAGATTGAGATCTCACTGCACAGACACAGAGACAGTGGGATTCTCTTTCAGTAGCAGTGGCATGCTGCTGAATTCCCAAAAGCTCTTCAGTAAGCGAGAGAGGTGAATATTACGATCCAGGTCATTATGAGCAAGGTCTTTATTTTCTTGTTTAGTCTACATAATGAAGTACCTTACACTGTTTAGCTGACGAAACATTGTGAACCTGATTTTTACTGCACTTCTGACAGTAGTGCCAACAGTAATTCAAATTATCATATATATATATATATATATGTGTGTGTGTGTGTGTGTGTGTGTGTGTGTGTATATATAATTTGTGTTATTTGATTTAACAGTAACATGACAAGCTGCATTTTTGTCTTCAAGATAGAGAAAAAAGAGGCTACTGAGGAAACAACTGTTTATAGCTGCTAAAATGTAAGCGATAATAGGAATTCACTTGAACTTTTAATGTATTTAATTTAAATATAAATGATCAAACGCATGATGTGATATTCATTAATAAATAAAAATGTAATCCTGCTGCTGTGGTATCATCAACCTACACAGCCTACACAACAAATTCTAAGTAGAAAAGAACTCCTACCTGCACGTCATCTGAAGATGGTTCATAGCTGGCCCTTCTAAAAGTGTCAGTAACATTCCATAAGATTTCCACAGAGGACAGCAGGTCACCAGCATAGAAATTGCGTCTCTGAGTGAGGTCCAACAATACTTTGGTTACCTGGGACATGCCATCCCCTGCCAAATTTCTCTGACCCTTGGCAAGGTGTCCCTGGACCTGAAGCAGGTCAGAGAAAGAAATCTTCAGCATGCATTTATGAGCTTTGATATTAATGGGTTGACTTCACAAACATCCATTTAATGTCATTACACAGAGAAATGAAAGGCAATTAAGTTTACTTAAATCTTCCATTACAAAAAGGTCCTTGACCTCTCTATTTGGCTGGGATGAAAATCTGCAACTGGCCATTTGTGGATAAAACTGAAGAACTCTCATTTATTTCTTATTTAAGTTTAATGTATTGGCTTGATAAGTGAATTGCATGGGTTAAATAGAAACTACCAAACTGCAATAAGGCAATCAGCACCAAGACTACGAACCAAATTTACAGGCAGTGCAGTTCATGAAAAGAGCTAGGAGATCATTTCATGCTGCTGTGGGTCTGCAAACCATAATTAAATGAAACACACACACACACACACACACACACACACACACACACACACACACAGACACACATTTATGCAGCATGCATCTAGGAGACAAAACAATGGTCTATTAAATGGGTAGGAAAATTGCAGACGTGAATGCAATTTAACTGGGTAGGAAAATGTTCCTTTTACACTTCCCCACTGTGTGTGGCTGATCTTTCACCATTGTAGCTTTGCACCTACCGATTGCTGTAAGTATCTGTATTCATTTTGGATGCATCTAGCATAGCTGGGCTGCTCCCAATATGCTACCCCATGCTGATTTAGAGAGCAGCGTCGACTTGTGGTACCTTCAAAAAATGAGAGAGACAGAGTAAGGAAAAAAGAAAGGGATAAATATATTTCATGATAGAGCTGGAGAATAAAAGAGACAAAAGAACATGGAAGGGAAAAGCAATATGGGAATGATATAATGCAGGGAAGAAACAGAAAATGATATAAATTCATAGAGAGTGAAACAGAGGAACTATTCTGTGATCATTTAATCCAATATTTCCATCTTCTCATTTTGACAACTACCTGGCAGCACACACATCACTTATATATTTATTTATACTTATATATTTATTTATTTAGTTAATCATTTATTTAAAACACTGTCATTTTTTTCTAGGATTATGTGTGCTTGCCAATGGTATGCTCTCTGTCAAATTACCTTCTCCAAACCAGTAAACAAACTAAATATATCAGCTTTGCACTGATATGGACTTGAAAATTTATACGTGTGAAAATGGCAAAAATATAGAACCCTTTCATTTTAGAAAAGCTGTCAAGTAGCATTTATACAGATTCCCACCTGTCACACTCACAGGAAGACTGTTTATGGCTTCTCCCCAGTACTTAGGAACCCATGCAGGGATACAGAATGCTAGAGATCATATTGTTAGATTAAAGGTGTACACTGTTGCAAACACAGGTGCATACCCAGAGCCTAGGTTCAGAAGTGGTAACCCTGTGGCTGTTAGGTGAGGAGACAGGTCATGAGATAGGCTTTTAAGTTAGAAAAAAGTCTTTATTAGTATAAAATAACTGTATTTTTCTCTTAGCTATCTTAACCCATGTTTGATTCCAGTAAATGACACATTATAGGCACAAACTACTGCTAGTTTTTCCCAGTTACCCCTCACATAACATCATACTTAAAAGCTCACCACAGATGAACAAATCCATATACACATGGTTTAATCTGCCTACTTCACACCTGGTTGTTATCTCTTGCTCCAGTCTGCAGTCCTCAATACACACCACTTAGGCCTTTCTTTTCTCATCCCTGCATTCACTCTCTAGGACACAATGGCAGTGAGAGTAACATGGGAGCATACAAACTGGCACAATGTTGCCAGGAGTGTCAATACAGCATCATTCTGCTCTTCGATAACTCAACAGGGCCAAAGAGAATGAAATGCAAAAAGCAAACACAGGTTTTTCAAAGAATGAAATATCATATTTTCACTAATATTCAGGTTATTTGCTTTGACACTTGAAACGGAGTGTAGGTGTATCCAGTTTCCATTCATTATCCTTAAGATCTTTTTACAATAGGATTGTGTAAAGGCACAGATCAAGAGAGTTTCTATAGAACACAGCAGATTCTTTCATTCCTACAGAGGAGTTCAGAACCTCAAGGTGGTTTAGAGAGTCAAATTAGCCCTGCTTGCCCATTTTAACAGGTGACGGATTTCACATTTCTGTCTGTGCAGGGTTTCATATGTTCTCTTGTCCATGTGTCCTCTGGCTTCCCTGGTTTCCTGCCCCAAAAACATGCCAGTGTGAATGCAAATGTGTGTGCATGGTGCCCTGAGATGGACTGATGTCCCATTCAGGGTGTGTTCCTGCCTCATGCAGTGTTCTGCCATGTTTAAAGTGCTTATTTATTTTAATTACACACACAAATATAATAAAAGTCATTCCCATTAATGACTTGAAAGAAAGCAAACCAAATTAATCTATAAATTAAAATAAGACTAATAAGAATACCAATTAAATTAAGAGAAATGAAATGCCACTTCATAGCCTAAAGTCTAAAAGTCAGTGCCTATCATATGCTTTGCAGTGGCTGAGCTGCATTACTAGAAGATATAGTGCACAGACCAGTCACTGTGAGTGCTGTTGTGTCAACTGTTGAACCCAACTGTTCATGGCCCAATTGTTGTAGACCCCACAAGAAGTGGGAGCATTATAAATACTCAACCAATGACTAAGGTCTATGTGTTTTTATAGGTAAACGCTTCCAATCAAGACCACATAATGACGTTCAAATAGACAAACACGTAAATAAACGAAATATACAGTGAAAACATGCATATAAATTGAAACACTGAACATAAACAGCACTGTTCATTGCTGGGATCCATAAAAGAATAAGGGTTCCTCCACCACCTAAATCTCTGTTTAACCTCTGATTTTCTGTTCTCCAGTTCCCCACAGTGCCATTTGCAAGAGCTTCATCAAAATGGACTTGCTTAAGTCTTCAGAAATTCAATAGAAATGTCTGCGATTTTATTCTTTTGATGAGATTTAAAACTCTGATCATAAATGATAAAAACTATTATTACCTAGTATTATCCTGGAATTTACACACTGTAAGTATAGTTGAATTAAAATAATTTACTACATTATCATTTGAAGCCGTCTATTATTGCAGGACATTTTTCTGATTTGGGCTTTAATTTTCCCTTGTGTCAAATATAAAACTTCCTCATACCTGTGGCATTGGGTGGGCATCTGTTGAAGGCTAATTCTCCAGATGGTGTTCTCCTCCACAACATGGAAACTGCATAGTCCTCAGGACAAATCTCATAGGGAGCTACACAAGAACAGACAGAAAGGTTTCATTTAAGTAGATGTTTACAGACATGAAAATGACTGTACATAAAGCAATAATAATAAATAAATAAAACAAATAAATAGAATAATAAAATAAAATACAATAAAAATGAATAAAAAAATAATACACTGCAGATAGTGTATGGCTAATTATCTTTGCACTCTGCTTTCATTCAGCCTTCTCCTTGCTCATGTGGGCATTACTGACTCCTGGTCCATAGAGTTACCTGGGCAACGCTGCTCGCTGCATCTGTGGACCTCCTCTACATTGCCCTCACATTGCTGCCCTGTGACAGCTAGGCCTTGGCACACCCGTATACGCCGCTGCCAGCCTCCATCACATGATTTTGAACACCCACTCCATGGTCCCCATGGGTTCCATTGGCCATTTGCTGAGACACATACACAGACATGTACTCACAAAGATCAGTGCAGAGATACACACACAGAGCTATAAGAAGACAGCCATCTCCATTACTCTATTCCTTTGTTTTATATGTCAGGGCTGCACCATTTTTCACCAAATTCAGCCTTTTTAGTCTCAGTAATTTGATTTGACCTCCATGTGAATGCCACATTAAATAAAAGTATATTTGCTTTTTTTTTTGGTGTGACACATATACACAGTTATGACATGCAAAGGTATTGTAAATACATTTTGTGAATTCATTTCTTATGTTAGCTTTTAAGTGGCTTGAGATATTTAATGGCTCCAAGATACAGTAAAAAGCTTCCAGAAGTTTTTTTCATGCCTTAATATATTTAATAATCTTGTGAAATAATGTGATATGCATCAAATAATAAATAAGAGTGTGCTGGGCAAACTTTACCAATATTAAAATAGATTTTATAATAAAAGGTCAAAACTATGCCATCAGCATAGTTTTCAGTGCTTTAATAATTAAATTTAAATTCTGCATAAAATAAGATGGGTCTGTGATAAATAATAAACCTGAAAGGTACAACATCAGCATATGAAAGGGAATTCACTTGCACCATGTTGACCAACTTTCAATACATGTGAGACAGATGTTTAAATATAAAGCTTAGAGTAAACTACTAATTTACAGAGAATATTTATTCACATGCACTACAATTCTTTGTAATACTTTTTCATGAAATGGAGGAAATCACCTTGAACGTAAAATAGTTACAAAATAAACTAGAGAAACACATTTTTAAAATGTATTTAGACATTATCTTCAGCTAGCTATATGTTTTCCTTCATTTGTTTCTTGGAGACTTTTCTTTAACTATTAAAAAAACAACATTACAGCAGTACACAACTGTACACAAGGTCTCAGTCTACTACACATTAATAAAAAAAGGGGGGGGGGAGGAAATGCATCAGGTGTCAATTCAAACAGTCAAAACATTGCATACAGTATGTGAAACTACCCTCAGATTCACTACCTGGTTTTTACTGCATAACGTTACACAACATGATGATACAACTTTTTATTGAGGATAAGGATTACTCATGATTACTCAAGCAAAAGAGTCACTCTTTATTGAAGAGATTCTTAAGAACCGAGTAACACTCTGACCAGGTCAAAGGAGTTACTGATTTGGTCTTACTTACAAAGAATATTTATACGCATGCAGATCCTACTGACAAGAGAAATGATTCATTCTCATGTGCTCTGCAACATGGATATTTTAAACAATGGACAAAGGGAAGTGAAACAAACAGAAGCATAAGCACATTTGTTAGAAAGGACATAAAACAAGTTCCATAATAAATCAGGGCAAAAGTGTACCATCTGATACATGGTCTATAAATTCCTTTTAGTCAGCCAGACCTAAATAACAGACCTACACAGACCTCACCACTCTACAGCCACCTGCATCCCTCACCTCCTCTTCTACCACTTCTCCTGACTTTATAAAAAAAATAAAAGAGCTCTTTTATCACCTGACCTCTGCCTCCTTTGTCTGTGTCCAGTGCCCTGCCTGAAAGAGCACACACTGGTGAAGAATGGAGGCAGAGGACACAGATGCACTAGACCCTAGTCCTGCAGCAGCTATTTGAGACCAGCCTCCAGCAAAACCAGCTGTTCAAAGAGATGGCCCGAGGGTCCTATGCCACCACCCAGGAGCAGCTGACCCTCCAGCGGATGGCACCAGCAGTCTTCATCTCTCTCCCTGACCCCTTCCCAGGATTCCCAGTGCCTTCTGAACAAGGTCACCACACATGAAAACATGGGGGGGTCCTTTGTACCTTTAAACATGTCGCCAACAGGGAAGGGAGGCCCGAGAGACACTGAACCAAAGCCATCACCTACTACAAGCCGATGAAAGAGCAGCTGACTACACCACCCTCCTTGAAGAGCTCTTGGCCCAGTGTGGCTTCTCCCCCACCCAAGCTGCTGCACAGTTCCATTGGTGGGTGTACCACCCCAGCCAAAAGCTCCAAGCCCAGATGGACACCATGCTGCATATTACCCACCCATGGCTAACCTAGGCAGTTATCATGAAAGCCTCCAAAACACCACAAGAAACGGTTATCGCCCTGAAGTACACTCTGGCCACCCTAGACATGGAGAGAGGGGAGAGACAGTCCCCTCAGTCACCACAGGCTTGCTCAATAGGGATATCTATATATATATTTATAGAGTAATAAATTTATATTCAGAATTTATATACTGCTGTGAAGCTGCTTTGTGACAATGTCTGTTAAAAGCACTATACAAATAAAATTGAATTGAATTGAGAAGGGAGTTCTATCAGGACATAAGGAAGGAGCATCTATGACAACTCACTCCCACGCTGATCTCGAGCCCAACCCTAAAGGCGAAGCTACACTGGGTGGTAGAGGAAGAAGGACAAAACTGGGACCTACTCCTGTCATATGTTCTTTTTGCCATTCTGGAGACTTCCCAAGCTTCCACAGGGCTCACCCCCTTTGAGCTCCTGTTTGGCAGAAGACCTAGGGGCCTGCTAGACATTGCCAAAGAGGCCTGGGAGAAGCAGACATCACCCTACAAGTCTCTCGATGAGTACATACAGGAGATGCAAGAATGAATTGACAACATCACCCTGATAGTGAGGGAACTCATGCAAGCCCAGCCTCGTGAATTCAAGACTGGTAATCAAAACCCCACCTGGTGTGAATTCAAGCCTGTGGTGATCAAGTATTGCTGGTCCTCCCCAGCACGACCTGGAAATTCCTGGAATGCTGGCAGGGAACACGTAGGCCCAGTCAACTACTGCCTGCAACAACTGAGTAAGCGAGCCACTTTCGCATAAGCTTGTTAAAATGTTAGCTAGAACCTATACTTGCCCTTACAACATCTACTACTTCCCTGCCCAGGTCAGCTGAGCAGGTGCACTTTCAAGATTGCCTGACTCCCACCCAGCAGCAAGATCACTGGGAGTATTAGGACAAGTTCAGGGAAGTGTTATTGACCATACCTGGGCGGACTCATCTAGTGCAACATGAGATAAAGACCCAGTGTCATCTGCCAAGCAGCCTTACCGGGTCCTGGAGGAATACCTCCAGGCTATTGATGAGGAAGTATCATGGGTCCTCCAGAATAGGATAATAGAAGAGTCCACCGGCCCTTGGTCCAGCCCCATTGTGGCATTACCCAAGCAGGAAGTCTCAAGCTCTTCAATGACTTCAGGAACCTGATTCCGGTCTCTGATTTTGACAGCTACCCCCTGCCACAAGTGAATGAGATCACTGAAAGGTTGGGTGAGGCCCAGTTCATCTCCACTCTGGATCTAACAGAGGGCTACTGGCAGGTGCCTCTCACACCCGAAGCTAGACGGAAGGCTGCCTTCAGCACTGCCAGTGGCAAGTGGCAGTAACGGGTTCCCAGCTTTGGGCTACATGGAGCTCTCGATGGTGTAGTCATCCACTCCGCCACCTAGCAGGACAACCTACACCACCTCTGGGAAATGCTGGGTGAACTTTGCAGAGCTGGTCTGACCACAACTGTCAAACGAGACACCCTGGCCATCAAGTGGGCCATAGAAGAACTCCGCTACTATCTGGCTGGTTGCCACTTCATAATTCTCACTGGCTATGCATTACTTCAGGACTTCTTATTCCAGCTGAAACATTGGGCAGGGGTCCAACATGGGAATGCTGAAGGCCTATCCCAGAAGTTTGTGCTCTGGGCCCAGTCTCTGAGCTGAGGTTGGTACTATGGTGACATACCAGCAGCCCACACAGCCAATCAAGTAAGTGCTCCTTGCCATGCGTGCCGGTGGTGCTGGAAAGACAGTGCCACTCACTAAAGGACTGAGCTCTAGCATCTGAGTGAGTATGATCTCCTGCAAAGTACTGACTGGCTTGCTGCATTTCTGTATTTGCCAGCAGACAGCCCTGGAGAAGACCTCCCCCTGCACCCCTCACCTCCACTTATACCACTTCACCCCACTTTAAAAAAGTAAAAGAGCACTTTTTTCACCTGACCTCTGCCTTCTCTGTCTGTGTCCAATGCGCTGCCTAAAAGAGCTCACGCAGGAAAGAAAATGAGTGTGACATAGTGATGGCTTTTTATGTGTCATGTAGTTTTTGTAGTTGGTCAGTTGGATTAAAGAAAACATACTTTATATTGTAGTTTGCAGATGAATATATTTTGCTTCTCTTTAAAACATGATTTCATTGCTTATGGTAAATTTAATTTAAACAATGTACCGTATGTAGAGTGAATGTGATCAATAGATGTTCCATTAAAATGATTCCATTAAATTATAATTAATTATAAAATATGAGTATATCAGTGTCTTTATGACATCTTTCAAAACATACTATATCATTTAGACTCTCTTGTTCAGAAAACAAAATATAAAATATAAAAATAGACATTACCACAATGTACTTTTACAGAAGTACATCAGGTATAGATGATTCTGATTTGAGGCCTTCCTAATTAGAGTGCTTTTCTACTGAGGCATAATACAAAAACCTATAAAAACCTGTAGTGCCCACATGGACACCTCAGATCTCTGTTGGTGAAAGTTTCAGAACTAAGAGTTTTTACCTGTGCACTCAGGGTTGTGGCACTCTCGGCTCTCAGCCCAGTGTCCGCGACACTCGGAACCACCATGAGCAGCAGCTGAGCACTGCCTCTTTCTCTGCTGTGTCCCATTGGCACAGGTCACTGAGCAATCACTCCATGGGCTCCATTCCTGCCACTGACCGTCCACTGCAGCCAGCCAAGAAGACAAAACATAAGAGATTAGTCAGTTAATATTGCATTCACGTTTGACACTACAAACAAATGGCCTGTATCAACAGTTTGGCATGATTTTTAAAAGATAAACATGGCCTTCTATATTAAGCAGTGACTGTTTACTAAGTATTCTATATACACCCCGTTCCAAATTATTATGCAAATTGTATTTAAGCATCATAAAGATTAAATATTTTGTTTTTCAATTAAAC
>JAQMYM010000013.1:4516017-4535930 GCA_030014255.1 Parauchenoglanis ngamensis
CAAGATGTTCAATAAACATGTTAAGTGCATATATATTCCCTTTTTTCTTGAGTCTGTTTGCTCATGCAAAATGAAATACGATTAATATAGATTAAAAATGAATGATATTTAATCGTGATTAATCGAAATGAATCCACAGCAATCCTGTGATTAATCTGATTACAAATTTTAATCGTTTGACAGCACTAATATATATATATATATAAATTTATCTATAAATGTCCCTTTATATCCCTAATGAGCAAGCCTGTGGCGATGGTGGCAAGGAAAAGCTCCCTGAGACGACTAGAGGAATAAACCAGACTCAAAAGGGAACCTATCCTCATTTGGGTGGCACTGGATAGTGTGATTACAACACACTTCTGTAACTGTATGTTATATGGTCATAAAATTACAGTTACAGTTACAGTTAGTCTCAGATGATTCACTAAGGGAGATTTGAGTGCAAGACTGTGGTAATTTAAGTCCTATGCCATTGTAGCATAAACTCTCATGTCAAAAGCAGTCCAACACTATCATCACAGAGCTTGGTGTATGTGAGGCAGTTCATATGGTGCCATCCTCAACATTACATGTCAGAACCTGTCAGTTACATTTGTTTTAAATATTTCTAATATTTTCTTGTAATAAAAGTTTGACAAAGCAGCATATCAGATTTTTTTAAAAATCTGAGGGTGGGCCCAATTGTTTTGTTTTGTTTTAGTATGTCAGTAGATAGAAGGAGGTCTACAATGGGATAGGAGGTCTACAATGGGATAGGAGGTCTACAATGGGCTACAGACCCAACCTGCCCAGGAGTCACCTGTACATATTCCCATGTACATAAAACTGTGTATCTTTACACATTATACATATCACTTGCTTTATTTAGAAACTTGATTCCTTGTCTATCACCTAAATGTGGTCACAAACCCTATGCACACCTTTCACCTTGGATGTAACAACTGGTAACACTCAAGAACAGAAAGGCCAGACTAGACTTTGCAAGAAAGCATGCCCATTTCTAGAAGAAAAATTTATTGGACAGATCAAGTCAAGTCAAGTCAAGTGGCTTTTATTGTCATTTCAACTATATACATGTAATACAGTGTACAGTGAGACGAGACAGCGTTTCTCCAGGACCAAGTGCCACATACAAGATTTTTAAATGCTAGGGGGGAATGTGCACTCCGATAATAAATACAAAGACGTTGGAAAGTATGAAGATGAAACCAAGATTAATTTGTACTAGAATAATGGAAAGAGAACAGTATGGCGAAGAAAAGGAAGGGCTCATGATCAAAAGCATACCACATCATCTGTCAGAAATGGTGGACATGGGCCTGCATGGAACTGGGTCACTGGTGTTTATTGAAGATGTGACTGCTGATAGAAGTAGCAGGATTAATTCTGAAGTATATAGAGCTATATTTTCTGCTCAGAGTCAGTCAAATAATGCAAAACTGATAATAAAGCACTTCACAGTACAGATGTGAATGACCTAAAACATACTGTGAAAGCAACCCAAGAGCTTCTTATGGCAAAGTAGAGGAATATGCTCAAATGGCAGAGTCAGCAAAATCAGTTGATTTCTGCTTTTCATTTATTGAAGACAAAATTAAGGGCAGAAAGATCCATAAACATGCAGCAACTGAAGGCAGCTGCAGTAAAGACCTGGCAAAGCATCTCAAGGGAGGAAACACAGCATTTGGTGATGGCCATGGGTTCCAGACTACAGTCAGACTCTAAAGTATTTACGTCCAAGAAGTCAGTCATTAACTCTAAAGTATTTGCATCCAAGTATTAAAAATGATGCTTATATTCCTAAATATGTTAGTTTGTCAAATTACTTTAGAGCCTGTGAAATATAGGGGCTATATAAAAATGGCTGCAATTTCTAAAGTCTGGGGTCAGTTTAAAAAAAAAAAAAAAACTCCTAAACAATCAACTTCTGATGGCTTCATTTCAAATCCTTTTTTTGTGGTGTACAGGGTCAAGGTTATGAAAATTGTGCCAATATCAAAATCCTTGGACCTGACTGTATATGTAAGCCATACCTGTCAACCCTCCCATTTTTTCTGGGTTTCTCTCATATTTTAACCTTCTTTCCCACTGTCTTCACATTTTATTTTATTTTTATTTAAACTTTCATAATGTTAGGTATAGGTGATGTGTTATTGCTACACTCCCCCAGCAGTAAAAAAAGGCACCTTCTTTCCCCTCTAAGTGTAGCTATTGTACATACTGGCACCAGTATGTACAATAGCTACACTTAGAGGGGAAAGAAGTTAACAGTGTAGTCAAAGATTTTTGAGCCTATCTAAAATCTTTAGTGTAGTGTTAATTGACAATGGGTGAAGACAGGAATGGTCTACTACTTGCCAAAAAGGTGCTTTAAATTTTTGTGCAGGCACTTTACATAATGTTAAATAAACATCTCCTTACAGAAACTTCATCATATCACAGAATACAATTTTTTTTTTAAACTGTTTATTCCCTTAATCGTAGTATGTGGAATCCTATAACTAAGTGTTTGCCTGTTAGAAATGGCTCCAGGTAGAACTCACCCTCTCTCTATCTCTCATCCGTTGGTAATACACTTCTAAGTGCTGAATTTTGCATGACCTTTTGTGATTTCTTTTACACCAATCAGCCTCAACATTAAAACCATGAGCAGGTGAAGTGATTAACATAGATTATCTTGTTACAGTGACACCTGTTAAGGGGTAGGATATATTAGGCAGCAATGTGAACAGACAGTTCTCAAAGTTGCTGTGTTGGAAGCAGGAAAAATGGGCAAGTGTAAGGACATGAGAGACTTTGACAAGGGCCAAAAGTTGTGATTGCTAGATGAGGAGTCAGAGCATCTCGAAAATGGCAGGTCTTGTGAGGTGTTCCTGGTAGGCAGTGGTTAGCACTTACAAAAAGTGGTCCAAGAAAGGACAACTAGTGAACCAGGATCAGGGTCATGGGAGCCCAAAGCTCACTGATGGGGAGCGAAGGCTAGCCAGCCTGGTCCAGCCTACAGAAGAGCTACAGTAGCACAGTTTTCTGAAAATGCTGGCCACAATAGAAAGGTGTCAAAACACACAGTGCATTGCAGCTCACTGCGTATGGGGCTGCATAGCTACAGACCGGTCAGAGTGCCCATTCTGACCCCATCCACTGTCAAAAGCACCTACAATGGGCGTATGAGCATATGAGCATCAGACCTGGACTATGGAATGGAAGAAGGTGGCCTGTTAAAAGAAAATCATGTTTTCTTTTATATCATGTGGATGGCCGGGTACATAAGTGTTGCTTACCGGGGGAAGTGATGGCACCAGGATGCACTATGGGAAGATGGCAAGCTGGCAGAGGCAGAGTGATGCTCTGATCAGTATTCTGCTGAAAATCCTGGCATTCATGTGGATGCTACTTTGAAATGCACCACCTACCTAAACATTGTTGCAGACCAAGTACATCCCTTCATGACAGTGGTATTCCCTAATGGCAATGGCCTCTTTCAGCAGGACAATGTGCCCTGCCAAACTGCAAACATTGTTCAGTAGTGGTTTCAGGAATATGACAAAGAGCTCAGTGTGTTGACTTGGCCTTCAAATTCCCCAGATCTCAGTTCAATCGAGCAATTGTGGGACAAGCTGCAGCTAATGTCTTGGTATCAGATACAACAGCACACCTTCAGAGGTCTTGTGGAGTCCATTAATTAAAGGATCAGAGCTGTTTTGGTGACACAAGGGGGACCTACACAATATTAGGTAGGTGGTTTTAATGTTATGGCTGATCAGTGTATGTAGTGTAGGTGTGTTCTTAGCATTTCACATTGTAACAGGTATTTGACTGACCACATAATTGTAGTCAGTTAATGTACGAGGTAGTTAATCCAATCCTTGTTGATATTTTAAATCAATTGGCTGCCTAGTGACGATTTCAGAGTTCACTGTGTGAACCCTAGTCTAAATAGGGGTATTTCTAGAGGGAAGGTAGGGGACAGGACCCCATATAATCTCGCCCAATGTTGAAAATCTCCCTTAATTTTAAAGGGCAATGTGGGAAATCGCCCTTATTTTCAAAACTCAATGCTGAGAGGCATGGTATTAGAAAGATCACTGAAAAAGGCAACTATGCCATAGAGATTATTGTTCTCTCTTCCTCTCTCTCTCTCTCTACCTTATGTTCATCAAACAAATGCAGTGCAATAACCTTTTTAGCAGTGGTTATACTTCATTGACAGAAATGCTGGAGTTGCCTGAGAAGAGTCTGAATGAAAATATAAAACTGGTGTTTGGCAACATAAGATGCACTGAATGAACTGAGTCTACAGGGAAACGAGATGCTGTGGGGAGAAGAGCTGCTAATTGCCTGGCTTTTTTTCTGCTGAATGGGCCGAAGCTTTTAAGGAGACAAACAAAGCAGTCTGCAATCGGATGGAGCACAATCTGTCAGTTTCTCCATCACAGCCAAACATTTGCTATACAGAGAACCTCATCATCACAAATCTGCTTGCCATTCATGGGCAATTGTGACTAAGCGATTTTCACTTCAGCCCCATGTGTCGCGTCATCTGTATAATGCCAGATCTGTTCTGTGGAGAAACAGGAAGTGCAGCTAATGTAATAAACTATGGCCAACTAGCCATGGGCAGTTCTGCGTATGATTTTGTCTGCCTCCAAAAATCGGGTGTAAATTAGCACCTGTGTGTGTATTGTTCAAAGTACTACAGGCAGTGTTGCCAGGTACATGATTTTTTCTGCAAGACTGATTTACTTTGGACTGCCAGGATGAGTATTTTTAATTTTTAACATGAGAGTGTATTCCATAAGAACTGTATTGAACATTATCTGTGTTGCATTTCCTCTTCACCTGCAAGCTATTTGATGGCTTTGTGGTTGACTGTTCTTGCCATTTCATACCGTTTTTTTAAATCACAATTTGAATCGAGTACATGAATAAGTGTTCTCTGGTGCAGTTTTCAAGATGAGCTACAGCTTTAGTTAACTGAGAATTAATTTCATCCTTTTCTGCATAAAGTAATGCCATGAGCTGCGCCTCTGCATGCATGTATGTATAGGCCTGGGAGTTCCTAGATCTACATCCATGCTCCTCCAATTTGCTTAATATAATGCTTAGTAACTTGTCCTACAACAATAGGAAACTAAAAGGTGGGATTAAGCTCTCTTCGGGGTTGTGAATAGGGAAATTAAACATTGCCACAGCGGGCCTAATCATAGTCTGATTCTCAGAAGACAACAGGTGCACCCAAAATTAGTGGAATGGTCATTAATTCTTGTAGAAAAAATTATTGTGATTAGTGAACAGGAGAAGTTCAGGGAAATGTGGTAGGAGTTCATATGGGAGAACTGAGTAAGTGGAACGTCAATTACCAGAGAGAGAAAGAGAAGGGAACAGACCTGGGCAAAGGGCAATGTTGCAGAGTTTACTCTGAGTCTCTGGGCCATCACAGCCCCTACCACCATGCTGAGGTGGTGTGCAGACTCGGGTTCGGGTGCGATGACCCCGACCACAGGTAAAGGAGCACAGACTCCATGGAGACCACTCCTCCCACACACCGTGCACTGCCAACAGAGGAAAATAGTTAAGATACACTGGAACACCCCCACCCCACATACTAACATAAACATAAACATAGCAATAGATTCTACATTTTTTTAATAACATCTTAGTAGTACATGAAAATCAGCAAGAAAGAAACATGCATCTTATGTTAAATGGATGAAAATGCACATAGAGTGATCATAGTGTTAATCGGTTTACAGGTTGAATAAAAAAAGTTTTTTGTCTTGTTTGTTAGCTGTTTTTAAGCGACAGGCCAAGTGAAACAACAACAGCATTTAAAATGGTATTAGAAAGTACAAAAGTACCCAGTGATATATAATTGACACTGTGATTCATCTTTAGCACAGCCTGAATTTATGATTAAATAAAGCTGTGCCATGATTCAATAATGTTAGAAATCTTTATCTAACCACAGCCAGTTTACTTTTCCTTGCTTACACTACACTTCCAGCTTATGCTATGTTTTTTTTCTTTTTAATACTTATAGCTAATAACACTAAAAGACTGCACATGACATGGCATAGCTCATAAAAACACCCAGGTGTGTTCACTCTTGGTTCACTCTCCAAGCATCCGTTCCCTCTCAATGTCCTTACTTTCTGCAAACCATGCCCTCTTTTTCTCTTCAGTTGAATAAAGGAAGCGTGACCCTCACCTGCTTCAGTTAAGACCACAATATTGTATTAATAATTATAATAATATTACCTCAATAAGTGAGACTGAGCCATAGTCTGCCCATCATTATACTGTATCTGCTACTACAGGCAGGGTTTAGAAAGTGTTCCAACACTTTGCATAATGTATATAGGTTGACACATTTAAAGCATTTTTATTACAAGGTATAAAAAAAAAATACATTGGAATTTGAGATGCATTTCATAAATTGTCCAAGAAATTTGACTGTTCAAGGCACAGATATGCAATAATGTAAAGTGAATAGAAAAGGCAGGCATAGCAAAGCACATGGGCATGTCTGTTCCACACTACCAATGAGAATGATTTTACTTACATGTCTCTCTTATTCAGAATTTCTGATATGGTGAAAAAACTCTTGACTCATAAAACACTATGCCTATGCCACTATGCCCTTGACTCATAAAACACTATGCATCTTGGCCCATTTCATGTATTTTACTGTAAAGCCACTGTCAATCTGTGCTTTTCTTTTTTTAGCTGATCTGTGCTGAAGTTTTTGATCTGTGCTGAAGGGTGAAAGGAACTTTGACTCCAGTGACAAATTCCATCCTGGCACTACGTTTCATTTCAGTAAAAATAAAACAAGTAAGTGACAAAATTTCAAGCATCAGTGTGCACAGAAATTATGATAAAAGGCAGGGTCAAATTCTTACCTTATTCATTTCAATGAAATGTAATTTCATATAATTTCACCTAATATTCTCTTGAGAAATATATAGAAATAAAAATGTTCTCTCCCGCAAATTACCCCACATCACCCTACCCCAACCCCAAAACAGTAACCAGGCAACTACAAATCAGACATTTTTAACTATTTTAATTAAGATCAACTGATCATATTCACAGAAAATGGAAAACATAAGAACTACATTAACTCATATTTCAGTTTTAAGGGATTGCTCTGTATTGTTCAGATGCTTTCTCCTTGCACATAAAAAAGGTCAAAAACAAAGTCAGCTAGTGACACCAGAAATACAGACATGACATTATACTAATTTCTTAGAGATTCTTGGTTTGGTATTTTAAAATAAGTTCTGACCAGTTCTTTATGAAAAACATATAGATACTTTCTTTTTACTTTAAATGACAAAAGAACCACAAATAGAGGACAATTTACATTTTGCAGCATCACTTTAGTTAAAAGAGTGTTTGATGAAGGCAATGTGAATAATTAATGTACACTGACTAGAAAAATACATGAAAAAACATAAAACATGACATATGACATGATATGACAAGATGACATGAAAAGGAAAAATCCATTAGAAGTAAATGAGAAGTATAATAACAATTCAAGAAACAGACAGGAAGTGCCACTGTGCATCTGTTGCTAACACTACCTGGACAAGGGGCAGTGTTATTGCAAACCCTTGATTCTCTTAAAGGGCCACTGCAGTGTGTTCCAAAAGCTGAGACACATGTTCTTGTTCGCACCTGCGACCCTTGACCACATGTAACTGAGCAAGAGCTCCACTGGGACCACTCCTCAGCACCTGGGTCACCTGTGTAGGAGAAGGGTGACACCAGTTAAAAGCAGCAACAAGGTCACATAACAGCCCAGGAGGGTATGGCCAGTCGAAGCGGTGCACCTATCAAAGTTCCATGAGGTGCCACACAGGACATATTATGTTTAGCATGTTTAAGCTAAGTGGGCAGGGTAATCTTAGATTTTTTTCTGTGTCTTCATAAATTATTTTGAGGAATTCCAACATTAAAACAGAGTGTGTGCCAAAATATGGCAGCAAATATGGTGTTAACTAGTAAATTCAGAATATATATCTACATGCAGCATACTGAAAAATCTAAATCACATTAATAATTTACTGAATTTATATTTGATGCAAAATCATAATACTTTATGTGTTGAAAGTCTGGTCACCAAATAACATAAACTATAAGTAGGTACTTACATTCAGATTTAAGGCTACTGGGTAAATGTTATCTTAGCATTTACAAATAACACATGCAAATAACATAAAGAAACCAAAGGAAGGAAGAAAAGATAAACTGAACTAATACCAGAAAAAAGCATCAAATGTGATAGAACATGTAGAATACATGCAAGATGGCTTACAAAAGTTAGAGAATGACCTGTGATGAATGTTAGTTTGCATCTACAGCTCTACTAGAAAAATGGATCACGTCTGTACTCGACTCTACTTGATTTTTACTGACCTAAATGCTAGGTCAGAGTTTCTTGAGATATTTACTTTTGACCCAGGATTGACAAAAAATATCAAAAAATCAAGATAACAAGAGGGCAATCCTCAATCATATTCAGCAGATCACAGCAATTAAGTCACTGCTACCATGATGTTAATTTCAGTTTGCGTGAGGAACATTTCTTGTTGAAGACAATCAAAGTACTACAGAAAAAGTCGACATCATACTTCCTTAACATGCGACTTACACTGTTGCATATAAAATATGCATCTGAGACTGCCTGTTTTTATTTCTTTTAGATCTGCTACATTTATGTCAGACAAAGACAAGCTACTAAAATTTTTATGATAAATGTACAATGGTACAATTTTATATATACAATTGTATTAGTTGTAATTCCCCAATGAGCAATTGCATGGCTGTTCCAAATGCAAACAATATATGGAATTTTTCCAGTAGACTGCTTGTGATAGGTAAGAAAATACATGGTATAACATATCTACTTTTTTGATTGAAAAAAGTATACACTCAGCACTAGTCAGATGTGGCCGCTATATCTTTTATGCAATGTACACTGACTTTTAAAGTTATATTATTTTTCTTCTTTAAAGTTAGAAAAAAAATAATAATGCACATTTTTAAAGAGCATTATTGGGCTTATCAAAGATTGGTTTGAAAAGTGGATAAATTTGTTTATTTTTCTATTCTTTTTTCATTTTTTTTTTTTTTTTTTTTTTTTTAATGAAGCAGTGCAACAAATAGGACAGTCTAAAATGGTGAAACTAAAAGCATAATGTAAATGTAAACTAAAAATTCCAAGGTGAACTAGGATGAGAAACACACAGTTAGGGTTTAGTTTGCAAAGTGGTTTGCAACTTAAAATGTACACAATTCACAAATGGTTAAAAAAAAAAGGAAAAACAAGAGAAACAAAACAAAACGAAACAAAAAAAGATAAGAGAAAAATGCGAAATAGGCAAACCCCAGCCCAAGATAAAAAGCCCTCATGCAAAAATAAACACTTAGGGGAAAATAATTATTAAAAACAATATTTACTAAGGCTTAGTTTTCTTATTGGTTCACTGACTCTCATCAATCACATAACCATGACCAGCATGCGAGCTAGAACCTACAGCTCCTTCTGGTGAAAAGAAATGGATATGAAAAACACTCGACTGTTCTTTGTATTACAGTGAAACAAAATTAAGAACCCAGCTGGAATCCTTATTCTAAGTCAATTTGCTGAAGGATATACCAACATTTTCTTTTGAGGAATTTTATATTTCTATGGGGTAATAAATAAGAGGGATAAAAATGAATATAACAAAAATTATCTTCACTTTAAATGTACATTATAAGAGAGAGAGCATGCAAAGTGACTTAGATGAAATTAAGTTTAGTTAACATAAAGGAAAGAAACATAACTATTGTATTACCAGTTTGTGCCATAAATTTAGCAGACTCATCTCGCTCCTGTTGGCCCTTTGTGTCATGAACTGATCTTGGCCGTTGGCTTTTTACAGTATGCTCTCCGATCATTCCAAATTCTAGAGACAGAATAAAGGTTCATGAAAACTAGGTTTGATACAAGATCTTCATAGAGAAAGCAAATAAGAGCTTAAAACAATTCTGGCATTAGTTATAGTGTGTTGCAACTGGCAGTACATCACACATTGATAACTTTTATAGCTTGACTTGTACTTTTTCTTCCTTTTTAGCTTTAAAGAAATAAACAAACAATGGTTTATCAGTGGTGTGTTGGGAGCATTAATTGAGTTCAGCGGCATGTCTAAGATACATAACAAAACATGCAAATCAACTCACATTGGCTTTTAACAGGATAGTAATTTAGCCTCTACCCCTCCCTCTTCCCTTCCCCAAGAGAGAAAAAAAGAGAGAATAGAAAATGAAGGGGAAAATGTCTAAGCCACCTGAAAGCCACATAGGAAGGTGATTTGGGGGTGGGTTGGTTGTGGGTTGGGGCAGAAGGTTTGGGGGGTATCGTGCATGCTAGATTGATCCACAGTTTCTGCAAAAGATCAAGGCCTTTTGGGTAATTAGTAGGCAAGACCCAAAATTAGTAGAGGAACTATTAGCTTTTGTACCTACAAGTATGTCATGTTTTGAGCTGTGTTCACTTATTTAAAATGAATTACTGTGTTATTGTT
Organism: Parauchenoglanis ngamensis; assembly: GCA_030014255.1. NCBI lineage: Eukaryota > Metazoa > Chordata > Actinopteri > Siluriformes > Auchenoglanididae > Parauchenoglanis > Parauchenoglanis ngamensis. The sequence goes on from JAQMYM010000013.1 coordinate 4,526,601, forward strand.
GTTGTTGTTTTTACAGAAAATCATCAATCAGACATTCCTGATGCTTGGAAATGTGTTGTAAATTGAAAATATTTCTAATAATTCCTTTGAAGCACATGACTTATGAATAGGCAAGTTTTTTGTTGTTCCTAAAACCAGACATGAAACATTGGCTGAAATAAAAATGGGATATATATATATAAATCATACAATATCCAAGAATCCAAAGGAATGTTTGATAATATTTTAAGAATCCATCGTTAATATAAACCAACAATGATGAAAATAATATAACACAGCCATGCTTCCATCACTAATTGGGAATTACAACCTTAGGTCACCAGATATAAGAAAAACAAATCTTTGTGCCTCATAGTCCTTAGACAAGTTATAGACTTTCATTAATTTTAACCAGTTTACTTTTTTTGGGGAAAAAAAAAAACCCAACAACCAAAAAACACACACACACACACACACACACAGCATAGCATATAGTTGTCAACCTTAATCTCTTCTGCCTTAAATATTTAATAATAATAATAATAATAATGTGCAAGAAAAAAATGCATCGGATATGTCAGGAACAAGAATGATTAAAGTTAAAACACCTTCAAAGCTTTGATGAAAGAAAGGTACTGATTGCAGGTCTCTGGCTTGAAGGCTGCAGAAATCATCTCCCAGCGTTTATTATCATTAAACATTTTTTGCCTTGACCTATGTACAAACATCACCAACAACCTCTTTGATTCCCTTGGTACAATCTATTTACCCCACAATAAAAACCATTCATTTGAACTTGTAGTTCATTTGCCCAGAGTGCATGTTGTATAAGTCATTTAAAAAGCCAGAGCTCTGGAACACAGGAGTCAGAGAAACATTATCAATGTTAGTGGTGAGGCCTGCCCTCAAGACTGAGACTTTTCATTCAATTACAGTCTGGCATACAGGAATGGCATTTAAGGTGATAAAACATAGACCTGAGTTTTGCAATTATTCTTCTTGCCTTCAGTCTTGATGCCCACCGGAGTAAGATGTTTTTTGCATACAGTTGAACACTGGCACATGTTTCTCAATAACCAAAGCAGACTTGTCTTTTACACCTACTGATCTGATCTTTTAGCACACATTTCATGTCAATCCGTGACACGAAGACATAAAACACATTTTGAAGTCAGTAAGAGAACATTACACTTTCCAACACTAAAGACCATCTCTCTTCCATTCTGCATCATAGTTTACCTATGACATGTCATTTCCAATACTTTAAAATTAAAAGAGGCAGATATAAGGTTCAGTGGTGAAGGATGGAAGAAGAGGAGAGTATAAAAGTAAGACAGAGCATTAGGAGGAAAAGAGGAATGGAGATAAACAGTCTCAAATGAAATTCAGACTTAACTGGTTGACCATGTTCATAATTTGTCCTTGATAGATGCCGAACATTTTTCCATGTTTATGTGGCTAAGAGATTATTATGCCAAACATAAATGGAAGTCTGATCAAGCCCAGAACAGCGTCATTGTACCTTGCCATAGGCGAGATGGAGCACCATTCTTTGAAAGAAATTCCATCAGTTAGTGATGGTGATGGAGGATCACCATCAATTCAAAAACTCCTATGGCTGTTCAATTGGGTTGAGATCTGGTGACTGTCAAGACCATAGTATGTGACATTATTTTTATACTCATCAAAACATTCAGTGAGCCCCTGTGCTCTGTGGATGAAGAAAGTGTAAACCCAAAAAGGGAAAACAGGATAGAAATGCTTAATCATATGATAAACATGTTCAATCAAAATAACTTTGTATTGATTCACAGTGACTCTTTTCTCAGAGAGGACAAGCGGACCCAAACCACGTCAGCAAAATGCCTCTCCTCAGCCACCATCACCAAAACGCCAGTTAAGAAAATATATTTTGGCAGTATGATGTTAACTCCTCCAGTAGAGTTCCAGAAACGTGTAAGAATCTGTGCCAAGGTTTATTGAAGCTGTTTTGGCCCAACACCTTACTAAGCCTCTTTATGTTGTTTTTACTCCTTTATTTAGCCAACCAACTGTAAATACACTCTTTACAACTCAGCCTTTTAGCAAAATATGCACATCACAATGCTGAAGACACTTATGGAAGTGAATTTATACAATACACCAGCCATGCAGAGATGAATAGACCCTAAATGTTTTGCCTCATTTCTGACATTGACTTATGTTGTTAATTGTGCTAGCAAACTCATAAGTATGTTTTGCATTTTAGAAGTAAAATCACCTACTTAAAGGTCCAGTTAAGTACAATCATCACCTTAATAAACGTTCAGCAAATCTTGTAAATTTTTAAACAATTACTAAGTAGCACTTCTATCAAGCTCAATTTTTTTTTTCATAACTCTTCAGTGCCCAACCAACAGAACACCATGTGGAGCAAACTGTGAATGTTTCAACACAAAATGCATTCAACTGAGAAATGTTCTAAATCCTTGAATTCTTTCATCATTCAAGCTGTACCACCAGCAAAACTTGTATTTCTACAATACAATTTGGCTGTTTACAAATGTTACATTTGTTAAAAAAAAAAAATAAAAAAAAAAAACCTCTGCCTTTAATAGAGTTTTCTAAGTAACAAATAAAATATTAAAGCTAGTGTAGGAAATTTATTTTAGGAGCATTTTTGTTATATTAAAAACATGAAATTCTCTTTATATTCCAACAGCAACAAATAAATCAAATGACAATAAAAAGAAAAAAACAATCTGTCATCTGTGGTAGTCTCAGGGCTGTAAAAACCTGGTCGTGCAAAACGGCCTAACTCAACTCAATGCAATTCATTTATACTGTATTTTATAGTTCTCTTAACAGTAATTTGATCTTAACCTTCTTGAAATAGGAAAAACTAACAAAAGGAAAAACTTTTTTTTTTTTTTAAAGAACCAGCCCCAAACACTAAGTGAAAAGGGTACTAAATTGTATCACTCCTTGTCACTGAGGTTGTACCATCGAGTGGACACCTTTTGTACTTTTTGTATGTATGGTTTACCTAGAAATGTGCATTCCTATAGTACACCTTTATAGCTTGACTGTAAAAGGTAGTTTTGTTATAATTATGTGCCATGATTTTTTTAAAGGTGCACTATATCTATGTTTTCTGGTGCAAAAGTAATAGTTGTGCTCCATTTGATTCTACACATTGTGATACTAATTAGACTATATTTACATGGGTTGTATTTGGCCTAGAGGTAAATGAAATTGTGTGTACTAAAATGTTGGCTGTGATTGCATGGCTAAATAAAATGCATTTTTTTTTACATCTACATCTTGTGGAAAAGGAAGATTTAAGGACTAATGGTTCATGCTTTTTCGTGCTTACCTTGCTGATTAAGATGTGTAGTCAACAGTCAAAAAAAACAAAAAAAAACATGCAAATGTTAGAAATCCTTCCAGTGCAAAACAGGCAAGAACCTCAATTTGTTTAAACTTCTGACAGACAAGCACACTGACCTCTACAAGACAGATTAGACAGCTGTTCTATAATTATGAAAACATTTTTTTCATGGTTTAATGATTTCAGGGTTTTACTTCAGGGATATGCCTAACTGCTTTTCTTGTGTAGTGATTTGTGAAGCTCGTGACACTTCCATCCATCCATCAATTATCTATATTGCTTATCTATGTTGTTGTTTTTGCTGTTTGCACATGTTTGCACACATGCACTTTATGTTGTCTGTTGTCTGATGTTGTCTTCGGTGGCACACGTGCAACTTTTGTACTTCTGTTGCCTTATATGTAGCACCTTGATCCACGAGAAACGTTGTCTCGTTTCACTGTACACTGTACCACATGTATACATTGGAATGACAATAAACACACTTGAACTTGAACTTGAACTTGAACTATCATGTTCATGGGGAAACTGGAGACACTCCAGTTGACCCCAGTTGTCCTCTCTCGCTGACTTTATGCGAGAGGCAGAAAACACCCTAAGCAGGTCACCAATCTACCGCAGGGCTAACACAGAGACAATGTGTTTTCACTTGATTCACTTTTTTTTTTGCAATTGCCTCAAATTACCCATCCAATTTTTTTATGTAGCCTTTTTTAAAGAGGCATAATTTTGTGATATTGGTTGTTACATGACTGGATGTAAAAGGATTCAATGGAGTACAATGAAAGATTTTCATTTTTATTATTATTATTATTGTATTTATCCAGAATTTTGCAGCTTAGCATTTAATGATTTCTTACATTATTACAGTAAATAGGGGGAGGAATTTTCTTCTATGAAACAGATGATGTCTCAGGCAAAAAAGCATACAGATGCAATCTTGGCAAGCCTCATCAGATAACATCTCCTCATCTTCTCCAATAGTTTGCGTTAGACTGACATGTTCATATACCCTCTAATGCCATGCTCAAAAACATAATCTCTTGAAATGAGCAATAGAGAATTGAGTGGAAAGGAGATAACTTGGATTTGAGGACAGATGGTGAGCTGAGCTATATTACAATAACTACTGAGCTGTGGAAGCTTACATTGTCTTATATGACAAAATGTTTCTCAGAGTAATTGATCATCCAATTAATTAGGATTAATTTCTTACCATTGTGTCGGTTTCTCTTTTTTGCATTTTCCACCCCCAGATAGACGTAAATGCTTCATAATTGCCACATCTTCATGACCTTATCATGCTAGTTACTTTAATAACCTATTTTGGGTAAATTTTGGTACATTGTAGTTTTTATACTTTTCACACCACATGCGCCATAATTTTCATCAATTACATTTTTAATCTACGTGAAGTGATGTAGCTTACTTGATAACCACAGCATACTTGATAACACATTATTAATCAATAATGAAATTCATTGGCATCTAATATTATCATCTAATTTTATTAATTAGTTATTATAGCCATCATACTATATAGTATAGTATGCCAGTCCTATAGTCCACAGAAGTTCCTATGATGTTCTAGACATTTAGAAAACCAGGATCCAAAATCATTTGAGCAAGGAACTTTAATGCTTTGCAAGGTCCCCTGGTTTGCTGAGGTTGTCCAGGTGATGAAAATAAGATTTAATGTTCAGCAAGTGCCTGCTTGTGAGTAAGAAGTACTGGCCAATGGTATGCATTAGGTCTACTTTATACAAAATAAATCAATAAAGTAAACATACAAGAAACAAGAAGAGTAATGCACATCTCCTTTTTTTTCTAATAAGACATTGGGTGATTTTTTTAAATGTTTAGTTATAAAGACTAGAAGTGCTAATTTAGTTAAAGTTTTGTCATTTCGTGAAGGTGTGCCTCCTTGATTGTAATCTTATAATAATGACATATAAAGGGATGCATGTATCTCTTGGGACTTTTTTGGCTGTAGAATTTGTAGCTCTATACTGCCGTGCTTACCTCCATCTTCATGCATTTGATTTATAGTGGTTGCCAGTTCTACACTTATCAGTCCACCCTAAACTGGACTCGACACATTGGTTTAAATGTTGCTAGGGTGATGCAGATCATGATCTACTACAGTTCTATTCATGACTGACTGGGAACTTGAAATGAAGAAGTGTAATCTAAAACACTCTCTGTTTCAATTTAATGGCAAGTTTAACTTTAAGTTTAATTTTGAATTTAATTTTAAGTTTAAAATCTTTAGCAAAAGTAGGTAAGATGATACAAATGAGTGAAATTGCCAATTACCATTGAAGTGATTTTTAAGTCAATTTTGTGGTTGGAAAATTGTGAATAAAAATCTCTAATTGATCCAGTAAACAAATTTGACGGTACATCTTTACCTTAAATTGCAATAACCAAATTAAACTAGTTAGATTGTGTTCATAAAATGAACTTATGCAACCATCGTAAAAGGGATTTCTTTCTTGTTTCATTTTCTTTTCTTTTTCTTTTTTATACTAGAAGGATTCCTTAGTGGCAGAAGGTTGAGAAGCCCTGTTCCAGATTGTATTCATACTTTCCATGAACACATATAGCTCTAATTTAACAACCTAAGTGCACAGTTTGAAACACATGGCACCAGTGCATTTAGGGCATGTCCAAAGCTACTTTTGTATGTTTAATAACACATAAAATGGTTGCAATGTCAGGTGCATGGTTCAAAGGGGTTGTACTTAGTCTCTTAATTAATCATGGGTGTGTTTTGGGCATAAAATATAATAAACTAATCAGAGTGTGATCTCCAAATCCCTTTAAAAGCCAGGCGTGCTTGGACCTTAACAGATTGTTATTATAATGGTGGACTTGCCATGTAGTAGGAAAGATTGCTTCTCTGCAGTGCATATGGATCTGCTCATGTGCAAAGTTAAAGCACGCAAGCAGACCATCTATGGCAACAGCAGGATTCTACCAACATTAAAATAAATATAATAAAAATAATCTTTAATACTGTAAACTTTTTATTTTTAATCTTTTGCATGTTTTTGCACTGCTATGCATCCTTATTTGTGTAACAAGTAGAGTGTGCCTGCCTATGCATATTACTATCTTGATAATGCGCAATTAAAATGGCAGTGAAGTTCAGACGCGCTTTTTGTTGCCTTAAGATAGCCAACAATGTGCCTGACCAAACCTACAAATGTGTTAAGACCAACACATTTGCTATTTAGACAATGTTGGCACTGGATGGGAAAATTACAACTGCGTCTGTCTCAAACTAGCATTTGACACTGGATGTAAGATTAAGATGTATGAAAGGCCCCTTAGACTGATACTTGCTGTAATCAAGCATGCCATGTACACTTTACACCTGCCTTCTCTGGTTTGAGTGCTCTTGAGATACCTGATGCGTTTTTAGATTCGCTCTTGTGTTGTGCTGTTGTGTTTAATGCCATTGTGTGCTTATAATTCATATTTGTGATGCTTTTTAATTTGCAGTTGTTCTTGTTATGCAGATGCATTTGTTAGATTTTTCTTTGTTTCACACTTCATGGCTTCCCATAAAACACAATTATCATAGCAGGTCAGGAGCTGAAATTAGCAAGATGCTTGTTTAGAGAAGTTTAGAAGTTTTGGGAATGCTAAAAACAAAAAACTAAATAGGGTTACTATTGATTACATGAAATCAACAATCAATCAAATATCTAATCGATGTTTCTGGTCCTCTCCCCCTTTTTTAGATGGTTCCCTTGATGTGATGCCATAATGTAACATGGAGACTGTGTCTCGAATCACACCTTAGTGATCTGTTGCCAGTGTGGAACAAAAACAGAATAAACATCCCTTGTTGAGATATGGCACTGTTCTTCCTCTGAAGTAGCCACCTGTGATAAATAGCAGGCCAGCTATTGCAGTCCAAGTGCCTATCTATGCACCCATCCTTACACTGGCACTCGATGGGAATAGATAGTTGTGATCTGTGCTTAGACAGTGTCTTGAGAAAATGGGAGACACTCTATCTAAGTGATTCATCCTGCCTTTTTTCCCTGCACTTTCTTGCGTAGCTAAAGGGCAGCTGAATTATGTGTAGTGTCACTGTGAAACGGTTGGTCTGTTAAAGACAAAAGAGCAAGACAGAGGGGGGGCGGTGTGTGTGTGTGTGTGTGTGTGTGTGTGTTGGGGGGGGGTAAATTAGTGAAGTTAAGGTTAGGTTTAGGTTAAGGCATAGCATAAATTAGCTGTATCGTTTTTTTGTGAATCGTACTGATACAAACCTTCTGTTAAATATTTACAATTTACAGTTTACAATTTAATTATGAGTTCAAAATTCATTGGTGGGCCGGATTAGAACCTTTTCAAGTCATACTGTATATTTAACACCCTTTGTTTATCCCAACCACTTTAAATAACTTTAAGATTTTAGGCTATAAAAATCAGATAATAGAAAATGTCAACTAATAAAAAACACCTGATTTTGTAGAATGCGATTTAGCATTGACACCAAAAACAATAGAAATACAGTTTAGGCTAATACAACGACACACAAACAATAAATATTTGACAGAATAACTTATATTGACCAAATATTTTATGAATATATTGAGGCAGATTGTCACATAGTCCTAGATATGATTAATCATGATTTGGAATGACATAAAATGCAACATAATTTATTCATAAATGTTTTATTTAGTGATCAGTTTTCCCCAGTGCTACATGTAATCCAGGAGCTACTCATGTGCTTTTATATGCATCACAAATATACTGATTTTCTTTTTTGTTATGCTGTTTTTCTTCTGCCTTGCTGCCTCAGTCGGATAAAGTTGTTGTAGTTTTACTACAGTCTCCATTTTGCACATCCACTCTGCCTAATTTCATAGATTGCCTCAGGGTATGTAAAATAAGAGTAAAAGAGTGTTTATGTACGAAGATATGTGTAAGAGTATAATAGGTCCATGCCTCTGCAATTCATTTTCTGTTGTTTGCAGAAGAAAGCAATAATGATCCACTATTTGGTGATGGAGAGGTGATGGCTCTCAATTAGTCTTGCCTCAGGACCCACAATTGTCCTTCATAATTAAGTTGCAACACACAAACAGATTAACTTTCTCCCCTTTCTGATTTGCTTTACCAAATAAATAGAGCAGCAACAGTCTATGTGTACATTAGTACAAACACAAAAACTGCAACAAGGGCCAAAAAGCTATTATTATTATTATTATTATTATATATTAAATCTCAAATTTCCAAAACAATTAAAGACAGCTATAATATCAATAATACTGTAATATTCCTGTATGAATAAAAGGCCATGCTCAGACATTAAGACAATTATAATTAAAAACATATCAGTAGGTCTCCTTGGAGCTTAATTATTCTATTGTTACTAACTCATAATCCACTGTCTTGTTCCAGATGCTTAGGAAGATTAAGGGCCCTATCAAAAAAATAGACAGGAGCAATCTGAACAGTTGGAATAGCACTTACATGTATATTAGTTCTTGAAAAATTTTGTTTTCTTAGCTAGCTCATGCTTAACAGGCATTTGTCTGACCACAGAACTGACATAATAACCTTTTGACCATTTAGGTGACATAGGCAGTAACAAAATTTGAACACAAGTGGTCAGCTGGACACCTTGGAGGTGCATGATAGACAAAAGTGTAAATGGCAATGTGTCTCGACTGCCCACTTGTAACCTGATCGTCCAAGACACATTTAAAACCAGGTGTTAACAGGGTCTAAGTACAACCCTTTTGAACCATGCACCTGGCACTGCAACCATTTTTTCTGATGTAATTCAAGCTTACAATGCTTTATACAGTCCATCCATCCATTATCTATACCGCTTTATCCGTCTGGGTCGCGGGGAAGCTGGACCCAGGGCTGGAGAGTCGGGGTACACCCTGGGCAGGTCGTCAGTCCACCACAGGGCCAACACAGACAAACAGCCACACACGCTCGCATTCACA
>JAQMYM010000013.1:4542005-4562313 GCA_030014255.1 Parauchenoglanis ngamensis
GGTGACCCGGGGATCGAACCCAGGACCTTCTTGCTGTGAGGCGACAGTGCTAACCACTGCACCACTGTGCCGCCCCTGCTTTATACAATAAACATACATAAATAATACAACTAAGAAAACATATAACATTGTTAGTTATTCACTGTTTTTTGAAGCCATGTAGGAAGAAAATTGCCTGACAAATCGCTGTGTGAATAAATGTATGTTAATGCAGCAAATTTTTTGATTGTATGTCTATGCATCAATGTTTAATGTGAGGTCATTGCAGACACATGTTACATAGAAATGCTAGTTGTCTTTCAAAATCCCATCAGAATTTATGCAAATGTATAAAAGGAAATCTTGGAACTAAGAGAACTACCAGACTCCTTAAGCATGCAACTACAAGATGCATTAGTGTCATTAAAATGGTGAATAGATAAGATGAATAAAAATATATGAGAGTGCTGAAGCAATGCAAGTTATATATCCTATTTGTGTCATAATGCAAGAAAATTGGCTTAAATGATTAAGGGAAAAGATACAAATACACTGAAATAATTAGAATTGTGCAGAGATCAAAATGTTCATTATTTTCATTTAGTTCATTTTTATTTAATTTATTTCAAAAAGTGGGTGTTAAGGAAGGAGGTGGGTGCCAGGAACAGTGGCAGTTTTGCACTGTTACAAGATACAGGATACAGTTACAGTTTTGACACAAGATACAGTTTTACACTGAACAAGCTTTTAAAGCTAATAGTATAGGATTTTTTTGAAAAAACAAAAAAACAAAAAACAAAAACACGGGGGGATTACCAAAAAAAAACACTACAATAAGATGTTCCAGAGTCCCTTGACAACCGTGTAACTGTATTTTTTAGTCAGGGGTTTAGTGTTCAAACTGACGGGAAATCTGTACACCCGCATAAATGTCATAACACCCCTTATTTAGGCATGAAAGAAGTCGACCTACATGGTGCCAGGCAAGAGCTAGTAGCCAGTTATGGGGAGAGAGATCAAGACAGCGAGTCTGTAAACAAGTCCTCTTCATACCCAGATAGCAAGTATAGGTTGGCCGACGTTGGACTGTTTAAGTCGTTGAGCCAATGTCGGACCAACGTATGCTTGCTATCTGGCTAATTATATACACAGTTGTAAATACTTGGACTGTGTCCCAAACTGCATACTACCATATGAAATAGTCTGTACACTATTTTATTTGTTTAGGCATACTATTTATGTGCATTGTGCAGTTTGTGACAACACTGAATTCTCTCTGAATGGCACTTGCAGCCATGACTGTAATCCGCACACTATAGAAGGAAGCAGCACAGGCCAAGTTACTTCAACAAGTAGCGTGAAAAAGCATTTCTTTTCTACCAGAGAGAGTGAAACTTCAAAATCTGACAAAGATAAGTATTTGTGGAAGCGGGGGCATGGTCGAACACCAGTTTGCAAATGGTGGAAAAGGTAAGTGGCAAGGAGCTTCACCTGCGAAGGATTTGTGTTAATGATCTGGTGGTTCTTTATTGCAATTAACGCGGTGAAACGAATAATGAGGCGAGAAAACCACAAAAGAAAGAACTGAGCAAAATGGAGCTGTGTGTGTGTTTGAATGAGCTAAAATCACAGAAAAGTGAAAGTAGGGGGAAATAAAGTGCACCTTTGTACTGTCGCAAGCCTGCCTCCCGTCTTCCCCATTCCGAATTATTTTGTAGAGGCACCCCCGTGCCACCCCCGCCAAGATGCCACCCTGGGCTACTGGCCATATTGCCCATACCTAAATCCATCACTGCTTAACAGAACACTAAGTGAAATGAAAGCATTGCTTAAAAAGCTTAACCCTAAACGCATGATAGGTCTAATTTTAAAACACTGACCTACTCCTGAATGTCACATGCACATACATCCAAATTTTTAAACGTCCCACAGGGTAAATAAATTTGTCACCTCAGGTGCCACACTGTTTACCAAGCCCCTAACCCAGATTAATCAATTCATATTCAAATTTTATTTGAAATCAATTTAAATTTATAATAAATTAAAATGTTATTTACTAATCAAAGATTTGGAGTCTTGATTGCCATATACAAGAGGACAGAGATTTATTAACAAGAACCTCTAAAGTTTTTCTGTCATATATCACGGCTGTTTCATAAAAGCAATTTATCATCCCTTCTTTGTCACAAATCTCTCACGCCCTTTTTCTGTATCCCCTTTTTAAAACAAGGCTTAACCTTTTTATGAATAAAAAAATACAAAACAGGAATGAAAGACTTTAGCCATTATTCTAACCACACCGTCTGGTACATTAAAAGTCACAATCGTGAGCGCATTAGATATTTTTCAAAGGTAAACGGTGGGCCAACCTTTGTTCATAGGGTGTGCTCTGTCTCTTGATCACCATTTGCTGTTGTCAAATGCTTTTGGTTCATTTCAGTTCAAGGCCTGCTGTGAGTAACTGATGTATTTGAGTGAGTAGCGGGACTCACTAGAGGGGACTTAGTCCAAATAAACATAAAACAATGAACGGATGAACAGAAGAGCTTCTATGACGACATATTCAGGACGGACTCCAGGCAACCACATCTTGTTCCAAGTTGGCAGAAGGTGGTTTTGAAAGTGGGAGGAAAAATAATTGCAGTAAATTTGATACATAAATTGTTGGTCCCTGTGCATCATGCCTGTATCTCATTCAGCCCAGGAAAATGGTATGAAAGTACCCAGAGATTGCTGGAGATTTTACAATAAACAAGCATTGCAATAACAGCACAAAATCCTAAAGGACTATCAATCAAGTAGTCACTACCTTTTCAACATACTCCTTAAAGCAACATAATAAATCAATACTTCCTCCCTCAACACCCTTTTAAAGACATTCTCTCAAAAAGATTTTGTTGCATATGCAATCTTGTGAGAGACAGTACTTTAGCTCCAGACCGAGTGATGTAACCTTGCATGAAATGAGCATCATTTCTGTAGCTTGCCACTTACTCACTCCTCCCTAAACACACGTTTACATATACTCGAGACACTATTTTTGTTTTACAAAGGCCTGTTTGCTCTATGTATAAAGCAAGAGAACTGCAGCCTGGAGCTTCTTGAAAAGTCCCAGATAATCAAGAGTGACCCAACACAAGCATGTCCCCATCTTTTTTTTAATTAGCATTAATATACTTTGCCTTCAAGCACTTCAGATATGGAGTTTCACTCACAACACAGTTTGAGTTAAAACACCTCAATCTGAAATGTCTTTTAGTTTTATGATATAATAAGATATAGTTTAGCTATATAGCAACCATAATCCTGCATTCACAAAAATGTCTTCTATCCCCCATCCAAATAGGATTTACTAAGAATGATGGACATTGAAATAATTTTGGCCCCACCAATAAATGAGAAAAATCCTGTTTCATAGTTCACTGCCTTTTACATTAGATCTGCAGCCCTCTTAATATGGCCAGCTAAAAGAATCCCAAACTCATTTTCATTTAGCTTGTGATTTGACACACACACACACACACACACACACACACACACACACACACACACACACACAAACAATTTCAGAAGAGATGCAGTGAAATATGCTCCCAATTTTCATTCCATCTGTGGCTGTAAACTATATAGCAGTCCAACAGAAGCTGAATTTTCCACACATCATTTGTACTCAAAATTGTTTTCTCTCATTTTGACTTGCTGAGAAATTCTTTATCAACTGTTCTATTTACACTAAAATCTTACTAGCATGACATGCAGGTACAATAGCGTAGGTCCAAAGTGAGTTAAGGAAAAATGAAAGACAGTAAAACTGTAGATACCACTAACAATTAAATTATGAGCCTAAAGCATTTTTATTAGAGACAAATGAAAACGCATTACAATTAAATGTCTCCAAATGCATCAATAGCACAAGTTCTTCACCTTGGTCCTGAACTAACCCTGCCCTGCACATTGTAGTGTTTTCCCTGCTATGTGTGTATCTATACAGTATACTTGTATATATATAACATTAATTTTAAATTTTGACATTAGGCATTTGGTATTTTTGTCAGTCATCCACCCACCCATATGCTAGCTGGCTATATATCTATCCATTAACTTTATCTATCTAAATAGATAAATGTCTAGACAGCAAGATACTTAAATAGACATTTTCTTCCATTATCTGTTTTGAATGTCTGCTTTCCTACAGGATATCTGCATGACTCCTGTGTTCCTAATTAATTCCTTGGCCATGTTTGCTTAAAATGCAAATCTAATTCATGCTTAATCTATAGACAGGGTAGCTTTTTATTCAACGCATCACACCACCCAGTTCAGGTTTCATAAATCCACAACTGAAAGGGGACAATTTAACCCACAAACCCACAACCCACAAACAAACATAGTTGACTCTATAAGTAAACAGGCGAGTGTCTTCAAATTAATTTCTAATTTTTTATTCACAAAAGTATTTTTGAATATCATTTTCTTTATTTGTAAATCTCATTTTATTTGTTCAAATTGCTTGCTATTTATTTGTGGGTATTATTTTATTTGTGCAACTTTCCAACAAAAATGTATTATTATATCTAAAGTATTATTTCTTAGCAAAAACACAACAAAGATACTCCCATTTAATACGCCACAACATCCCTTTGCAGTCCCAAAAAGAACAGCCTAGATGGAGCTCTCACATTGTCTAAGCTGCTTTACTTGAAATCCATTTGTAGGTGTGGGTGCACACACATGCATGCACAAACATATACTCACACACACTGAGGGCTCAAGGCTCCTGGTGTTTCTACACTGGCTTGCCTGAGAGCTGCTCTGTCTTTCCTATTACTGAATTTCCTAATCCTAAATGTTATGCTGAATAAATGAAGTTTCAGTTTTCTATTTAGTGCTATCTATAGTTATTTAAGAGCATTATTCAGAGCATTTAAGAGCATTATTTGACTAATATATACACACACACACACACACACACACACACACGGTCATATATATAGGAGTTCATTTCATTTCAATGTCTCAAAAAAGAAAAAAAATCAATTCTACTTTTGCATATCAAAGTGTAAGGTGCTGATTAGAAATGATGTCACGATCCTTCTGTTAAAGTTCTTGAAATTGTAGGTGTAATAAAAGGAATAGCTTTCAGATTTTTATCATGGGCTATCAGTTTCTGTTGCATACAGGCACAAACATAGAGGGAAACATATCTGTTGCCATAGTGATACTGACTGCACATGACTTCCATAACTTTGTGTCTCCTGAATGCATATGTGTTTACGCATCATAGTTGCAATATGAGCTTTAATTGGTGCAGGTATCTATGGTAAAATAAACTGTTTTGTGGATCACATCACTATTTGAATTATTTTGTTTTAGCTTAAATACTGCATAATTTTTGTCTAAGTGCAAATTTGCTAAGATAAGATAAATGTTAAGTAAATGATATTTCACCAGGAGGATCAATTATCTGTGTCTTGCATCCTGGGATTTCTTAATAAACCCATTTTATGTAAGCTTCTTCGTTGTACCAAATCAGAGGCTAAAGAACAGTGATTAACATGATACTTGGATTTCTCCACCACCCCTTCTTAAAGCAACCATTTCACCAACACCATGCAAAAACCATCTTTCCTTCCTACACAATCTGTGATGCCAGGGTGGTACGTAACAAGCAGAAAGACCTCTGAGCTGAGATATTGTTGTTGTGTTCAGGCAGCCAGCCGTCATCTGCAGATCTTTGATCTGCAATGTTTTTGTTACTCCCCTGAAATCATAGGGATACAAACAAAGCAAAGCAAGTAGTGTCACTGGTTTAAATGAGGCATCAGTGAACCCTATCCTTTAGATTCTTTTCTTTAAGATGAGCACCATTCCTCTACATAGGGTGAGCACATTACTTGCTATTACTTGTCAGAAATAGATGCCATGAGTCACTTGGTCAAGATTTGTTGTCTGAGATATGATTGTATGCAATATCTGCTTCATGCCAGGAATAACAAAGTGGCTGATGTGTTGGAGTCACAACATGATTATGCTTTACTGATCTCTAGATCAATAAAATCTCTATGAAATATAGAGTATAGGAAGTGGGTTCATTTTCAACTGTCCTACACATGTTTCTTGAAAAACAGTTACCACTTGGATTTAAAAATAAGGAAGCTTCTATTACTATGAGTAACTAATGCCCTGATCTCAGGGCAGTGTCAGTGTAAATAGTATAATTGTGCATCCCCAAAGAAATTTATTAAGCCTAAAAAGTCACTCTGGAAATATCATGTGCAAAATAATACACTTGGAGAGCAGGTATTAAATTTGTGAAAGTCTGCTTCTGCCAGTTGAAGACAAAATTATACCCATTACTTATAAATAGAAATTCACTGCATGCTCACTTCTCCAATGCAAATAGTTCTGAAACAGCATTTGAAATAGTTTTCATACCAGTACCTTATTAACCCAATTAACATAATGCACATTCATTATGCCTTTATTTTATATCCATATTGTATATTGAGCAGCATGAAGCAGTTTTACAGCATGAATCACTGTTTTTAATAAAACACAAGTTTTATTTTAAGCTTTAGATTTTCCTCCAGGAATATCTTGCAGATCAAAATAGCTGGGGGTAATAAGAACAATTAGGGCCCACAAAAGCCTCATTTCAATGTAGTTTCTACCTTGAATATGACAGCATTCGCTCGATTATTACCTGTAAATCACCAGCAACAAGCTCCCTCACTATCTGCATGCAAACATAAATTTGTTCTTATTCTCGGATCTTAGTAAATCTGGGCCTAAGTGTTAAAAATATGTTCCAGCTGCAAAATAAGACTATAATTCATTCTCTTGATACATCAGCATACATGAGCATGTGGTTTTACATGCTAGCAATCTGTAATTATTTGATTATTTAATTATTTTATGGAATCAAAGTGCCTATCACAGAGAAGTGTTAAGGAAAGCAGTGCAGCTCTGTGTTGAGAAATCTTGGCACGAGCAGACATACTACTCAGTCCTTTCAAGCTTATAATGTGGTTGAATGGTCACTGCCAAATCCAGAGACTCCATGCCAAGCACTGCATCTGTCGAGTGAAAACCACTTTTTTGCACCTTTGCAACTGCATCCAAGCCCAAAAAGCATTCTGTATATCTCAGAGCCATGGTTTAGCCAAATGACTATATGACTATATGTTTTCAGAAGCAATGGCTATTACATAATTAGACAGAGACAAAACAGTAGAGAGTACATTCAGGAGAATGATGAGAGAGGGGATAGGAGCAAGAAGTAGATAGATAGATAGACAGAGAGAGATAGAGAGGGAAACTGACTTGTTACTGCAGAATAAAGACTGCCTTTGCTGTAGTAGTCATACATCTACAATAACACAACCTTGCTGTTTGCAGATAGAACTGTAACAATTCATTATGTCATGCTTTAGGCAAGCTAAAATCAACCCTGGTCTGCCATCCTTCAACATGAGAACATTTTGTCACATACAAGAGGATCATGTAGAAAAATCCCATTGTATGGCTTGTCTTGACCCATGGACAGAGATTATGTTAACAAAAATGTTCATAATTCAAAGACACACTAAAGGCAATAAACGGAACATCAAATATGCGGGCTTTTCCCCGGCCCCGACGTGTTGATACATTAGAAGGTTTATAAATATACCACCTAGTAAACAGGACTACATGAAGACTTTAGGAATGGACTTTTTTCCATTGCTTGCAATATTATTTAATTGATATCCAAGTCCACATCAACATAGCTAGATGCATGTCAATATATGGATCCAAAATCTCATTATAGTCCCATTTCTGCATCAGATGCATAGAAATGGACAGTAAGCAAGTTTGATTTCTTTTTTTAAAAGCGGTGTCAATATTGTACTACTTAATATCATTTTGTAATAAATGTAATAAATTTATAAATATACCATTAGGAGAATATTTCCTGGGGAAATGCTACTGAATGTTCTCACCTCATCTCATCTCATCTTAATTTACAAGCAAACAGAGGTTGACAGTGGCAAGTGAAACTTTCCCAACATCGGTGACAAACACTGGGAAATAAATATATGAGCCAGGATTCAAAAGAATAAACTATTTCTTTCAGTTAAATTCTTTAAGGTGAAAGAGTTTTCTGTGTTGTTATTTGGCAGTACTTTTAATTAATTTTAATATTCTGTGACATTCCAACCTTTCTGCCTAGAAGATCATAGGAACTCATCAACAGGGTTTGGAGGATTTCTTTAAAACTGTATTCCAATTCAATAACTAATTACCTGCTACAAAATGTACTCCGTAAATTTAATTTCCAAAAAATGTAAGTAATGTAACGGATTACTTTCTGTTACTTTTTGATTACATCAGTACCAAATATGAATGTAATGACAGCATTTTCTCAACTGGAAGGCAAAACTAGCACTGTACTGTGATACTGCTCCCCTTTTCTAATTTAAAGACAAAAAAAATGAAGAAATTTCCACCCGTCAAGGTGACGGTATGTAGTCTACGTCGTTTACTGGTTATCACTTTTTTAGTCACTTACTACACTTTTTGCTGCTGTGTGTCTGCATTTACAAGCCATTTTGAAAAATAAAGTTAAAATAAATATCTGCTGCCTGTTTCTCTCACTGAAACTCTCCCAGGCTAAGTTAATTTTGCTTGCTGTGTGTAAACGAGACGAATCATTTTCAATGTGTGGAATCGACTCCAAAGATTTGCATTTAACTCTTTTCCAAAGATAAATGAATACATTCTTTTTGTTAACCAAAAGCAGGGCCAGAAAAATAGGCTACATTAAAACCAAAATTTTGTCATGAGGCCAGCAGGGTAGTGTACTGTAAAGTCGAGAAAGATATTTATGCCTCCATTTCATTCAAGTGTGTTTTTAGCATGTGCGCAGTGTGCTTCATAACACAGTTTACCTAATAATTAAATTATTGGCAATAATTTTTATTATTGATTTTTATTGATTAGTAGTTGCAGCCCTTATGTATTCCATAAAATTGTAATCCCCATTTTTACTAAAGGTATCAGTAATCTGATGACAGCTTTTTTCTGTAACTATAATGGAACACAGTTACCTTTTTTTGTATCCTAATTACGTAACTCCATTCAATGTATTCTGTTACTCCCCAAGCCTGCTCATCAACATATTTTAACACTGGCATTTGCTTATATGAGGTATCTCTCAAAAATAAACAAAAACATATTAAAATGTAAAAAACGCAAGAAATGAGAATCAAATTAATTTGAAAAATCAATTTTTCAAAAAGCTCAAATTTGCTTATTTTTTCTATTGGTGGATTTTTGTTGTTGTTGTTAGAATCACTCCTCTGCTTCTGCAATCTGATTTTGCATCTGAGTTTTGGCACTTTTTTTTTTTAACAGGGATGGGTCTTAGAAGAAGGCATTCACCTTAAATTGCTGTTGATCAACTGATTTTGAAGGGGGTGGTGCTCTGAAAGTTAGCCACACCCATTCCAATTAAGGTGAACTGTTCTCTGACATGGTGGAGAGAACAGAGCTGGGTGCTCTTCATTGTAGTTGCATTAAAATGTTGACAAAAATATTAGTAGCTACTGATTTTTTGTAGATGCATTCACACATATTTCTTTATCATACAAGTGTCTTCATTCCATCCAGTTGAGTAGCAGTTTAATTTTATCTTTTTCAATTTGGATGATTGACCCTTGTGAGACAAATATGGGAATGACGTGTCTTTCAACTAGACGCAACAATAAAAGCCTTAGAATGCCTTTTCAGCAAGGCGTTGTAACGGTACCTTATGTGGTGTCATATTGGAATGGTATAGTTGATAATATTTTTTTTTGGAAAAAGGTTTGGTCTTTAAAAAGGACATTAACAGTTCTTTTTGTAATTCTGCCCCTGAATACTACTAAATTTTGTTAGGATTTTGCTTGATGGTCCATTTAGTAGGTTATGTCTTCAAAAAGCATGCTTGTTCACTGAAATGACAAACACCAGCAAATAAAAGAAGTGAGGTCACCGGCATGTTCGTTTTATATAGGCTATTGTTTGACCAATAGGCTATAGGCTAATCCCCTCTTCTTGCTGCAGGCTCATATGGTCATATGCTTGATGACATGTCAATTAGTCAATCGGTCTTCAGCTTTTGGCTAATTCTACAAGGAGCGAGGAGGGGCAAGAAACGAACAAGAGAGGTAAATGAACAAGAGTCATTGCACTAGTGCTCGTAGACAGCAGAAAGACAAGGAGTCAGATGAATAAATCACAGATCAGTTCAGTTTCCCTTTGTTTGTTCGTTTGGGTGATTTGTACAAAAAGATTTGTTCATTTGATTGGGTGCCATCTGTAGTCACAAAATAGAAGTAAGTATTAACTAGCTACAACCTGGAATTGTTTTAGGTGGTATATAGTATATTTATCAAACATTGTTAACACAGCCTGTAAAACATCTTTATGCATAAATAGTTAGCAAATAAAGAACACAAGCAGACATTAGCTAGTTGATGTCACTTAGCTGAATGATTAATTACCTACAGGTAGTATTAGATAAGTCAATGAGTTGGTGTGAAGGAAGAATCACAAAGTATTATTGTGAACTTTTCTTGAAAACATATTATTACTTTCCTCATTGGATTCATCACTGCTTCAAAAACAGCTTACTATTCCACAGAAATAGTGCCGACCAGTTCAACATCCAAACAAATAACCAAGTAAGCAAAATCAAAAATGAACCTCAGATGCAAACTTCATGTACACTGAATTTCACAGCTAAAAGTGCAACATTGCAAACTGCTTTTTTTAATCGATTGCCATGATGAAAGCCTGCTTCTCAACAAACAAGGACATCATGCCTCATTTTAAAATGTCACGAACTTTAATGGATGCTCTAAAGACATAGTTCCACATCCTTGTCGAACGACCTTATGGCCAAATTATTGATTGTATGGTTTTTGTGGTGTCTGTACATGGTTTTGATGGACACAAATCTGACTGCCCTGATTGAAATGCAATTTATTTGAAAATTACATCTGAATGAAAATGCAAACCACAGATGCATTATCATCAGTGTGTCCTCAAATACTAGCTAGCATAAGGGACATAAGTAAATAAATAAATCCATGCTATTATGTTCAGTTTTGTCTCTGTGTGAGCCCTGCTATAAATTGGCATCCTGCCCAGAGTGTACCCTGCCTATCGCCCAAAGTCAGCGCCAGCTTTCGTGCGACCCTGATGGATGTAGATAATGGTATAGATATGGGTGGATTAATATTGATGGATTATGTTCAGTAGATTCATTTTGATAAAGTTTCTGCTTCTCAGTTACCTATTATAATGACAGTTCTTTATTGTGGAAATGAGAATTTCCTATCACGTGTATCTCAATGCCAAGAATTTGATAATTCTTGTTATGCTCATACATTTCTGGTGCGTGTCCTTATCCATTTACACTCACTGTCCAGTTTAATAGGAACACCTATACACCTGGTTACTTGTGCAATTATCCAATCAGTCAATCATTTGGCAGTTGTGCCATGCACAAAATCATACAGGTACAGATTATGAGCTTCAGCTAATCAAACATTATAATGGGGAAAATCTGATCTCAATGAAGAAACTACTGATCTCCTGGAATTTTCATACACAACAGCCTTTAGAGTTTACAGGTATGTTGGGAGAAAAAATAATCACTGTGAGCAGCACTGAGCGGCACTTCTGTGGGCAGAAATGCCTTGTTGAATTGCCTTGTTCAAGGCAGAAATGCCGTGATCAAATCAGCCTGTCTGGCATCAGAAAACATGCCATGGTAAAAATCACTGAGATCACATTTAATCCCCATTCTGATGTTTAATGTGAACATTAACTGAAGCTCTTAACTTGTATCTGCATGGTTTTGTGTTGTACTGCTGCTGCATGATTGGATGAATTAGCACATGTGTGCATCTATGTATGTATTTCATTATAGACAAAAGGTGACGCAAAAACTTTAATTGAGCTAGAAAGCTTCAATACACAGCTTTAATATTGAGACATATCACACACAAACACTTTATACAAATGAGAAGAGAATTAAATATTCACCCTGTGCCTCATTAGGCCTAAGACAGTTTTGTGAGTTCCACATGGTGTATGCTTGGGGATCAATAGTGATCAATCTTCGGCAATAATAAGAAAGAATTATATATGTGCAACAGTTGTACAACTTTTAAAATATTTGAAGAAATCAATCTTAAAATATTAAATATCAACATAGTTAGATAATGTTAGGGAAGTGTGTAGTGCTCTCAGTGGATCTAAATGCACAGTCAGAATGTGTGGGTGTATGACTATAGTGTTGGCAGTGTTGAAGGATGAACACTTGCTCTTGCCTCTATTACTATTCATGTAGCTAGCATTAATAAATACATGATTTCATCCAAAAATTATGAATAATGGACTATGTAAGTATGTATGCATTTATGTATTTGTATCTGTTTTATATAGTACCAAGTCAAAAGTTTGGACATGCTTCTAATTAAATGTTTTTTCTTAAATTTTATTACTTAAAAGACACTTAATGTCTTAAATTAGTGATGAACTGTAGTTTCTCTATACTTAGTTGAGCGGTTCTTGAGATAATATGGATTACTACAGCTGTCAAATAGGGCTATTTACTGTATATTTACTGTATACCAACAGTACATATACACAACAAGTCTGATGGTCTCAATAGCATTAGGATGGCAAGTAATTCCACTATTTATCTTTTGATAAGGCACCCCTGTTAATTGAAAAGCATTCCAGGTGACTTACTCTTGAAGCTGGTTAAGATATTGCAAAAGGTAAACAGCGTCTACTTTGAAGACTGAAAAACATATTTTGTCTTTTTTAACACTTTTTTGTGTAACTTGTTTGTATAACTATAACACTATAACTATATAATATATATATATAAGTCATTATCCATCACCATCGTACTGATGATTATAGGATAACGTTGGTCTGGTTATCTGGTTTGAGAGCAGTCCCCATGGAGTTCTACTAAGGAGGTACCATTACGCTTATCTCCCAATATTGGAATGATTATTGAACTGCTGACATTTCAGATATTGTTTCATTAGGTCTGTTTCATTAGGTCAGGTTTTTAAAATCAGGAAAAAAAGCTCTGTATCTCCAGCAATGCTAGCTAACTAACAGCAAATTGAAGGTGCTAGCTAGCTCATAACCAAGTTAACATGTTGTTTTGGACCTCTGTAAAGTTTGTTTGTGGCCACCTTATCTTTTATTTGTTTAACTTCATGATTCAGCTACTTGAAGCACTGGTTTGCATACTTAAGCTGCTGCCTCAAGTACTTCAACTACAATTAAAAATGAAAAAACTACTTCAATTACTTCAACAACTGCTTGAAAAGCAGAACACACAATGCTTTTTAAATTGCTTAAAATACATGAAGTACTGCTGAAGCTAGTCCAACAACTCAAGTACTGCTTAAAATACTTCAACTATCTACTTTTTCCAAGCTGAAGCAAGCATACATGTTGTCTTCTGAAAATCTAGGGTTTTCTAGGTTCTGCTTGGCTTCTGTCCTTGCACTAGCCCTACTTAACTTTCCAGCATACCCCTCGTGCTACAGAGCTACTGTTCACTTTCTTTATACTTTGTGTCCTGCGCTAACCCCCTTCTCTCCCTTCATACTTATATTTAATGTCCTCTGCTACCATTAGTGTGTTTCATATTTCTTGATTTTATCAGTAGTGTTGCTAAATTTTTGTGTTGGTTGTGTTGCTTGTTATACAGCACTCATCATCAGTGATCGAGGATACCAGCCCAACACTGCAGTCAAGTCTTCTCCCACTGACTTCTCTTTCTTTCTCCCTCTCTTTTTCATTGTTAAGCAGTTGACATGTACATGCGCAGAAGACAAGAAGTACAATAATATAATGCAGTGATATTACACTGTTTTTGATGCTATTTAAGTTTAGCATCTGAAGTTCACGTTCATGAGCTCAGTAAAGCCTGTTATGAAGAATTTTCTTTTCATTTTCTTTCAAATAGGTTATGCAGTACCTTGTCAGTTCTGTAAAACAAATGTTCATAATATTATTGTGGTCCTTTTTCACTGCATGGTATCGGCATGACTTAACTCTAGTCAACTCGCTTTTGGTATTAATAGTTACTTTTCCACTATCGCCTCGGTGTAGCCGATTATCATAGAGATGCCACAGGAAAATTCTGTGATGTCATCTTCAATGCAGGACTATAATCCTTCCGTCCATGCACTGAACTGCAAATAAAATTCAAATCTTGTAGGCCCATCATAGTGCTGCAGTGTGAGGTGGTGTACTGGTGAAGACACTGGGCTTCCAGCTCAACGACACGGATTCACTTTGGAACATAACTTGGGGAGTTTGCTGCAGTTAACTCATTTAAAATTAGCCAACCTGTACTGATATTTAGCAAAACGTTCCCCAAACAGTAATTGCAGAGCAGGGACACAAACTCCAGATTGCCAGTGCTGCGCCTTCACCACTACACTACAAATTCATGGGAATTTCTAGGAATTAAATGCAAAAATGACAGACTTTGTTATTAGATTGAGATTGTGCATGGGAGAACGCGAGCACGTGAAAGACATGCAGGATCGGATCACGCAGGTGGGTCCCATAGTAAGAGAGCACATGGCAGCAGCGGGTGTACAACTGCAGGGCAATACCACAGGAATTCTAGGTGGGTGAGAAAGTTCTGCTCCTCATGCCCAGTGCCGCCTTTAAATTCCTCACATGCTGGCAGGGCCCCTACACCGTCTTGGAGCAAGTAGGCCTAGTCAATTACCGCCTACAGCAGCCAGGTAAGTGTACTGAGATGCAGACATATGACATTAACCTGCTTAAAAATGGTCAGAGCCAGCCCCTGTGCTTCCGACCTCTCTGAGAACCAGCAGCAGGATCTTGCGGAGCAGTTTTCACATTTGTCACACGTGCTCAGTACATACATGCACTTGTTTGAGAAGAAGACAGGGTGCCAATGGCAAACCTGCCAATTTTTGTGTTCTCTGGTGAATGCCTTTGAACAGTGTATAGCTCTGGTAAAAGAGACCACTTTAATTTTTTCTTAAATTAGCATCTCTGTGTTTGGCAGCCATTTTATTCATGTGTCTGTGGTGGAAGTCCTAATTTTAATTAATGAGGTACTGATTAAGTGATCACCTGAATCAAATCTTATTTAATGAGGAAAAGTATAAAAACCACTGGTGTGGTCGATGCTATCCTCTTGCAATAGGACCAGTTTGGATGTCAAAAACAATGCTAGCAGTAGCTTAAATTTAACTGGAATACAAACATGTCTATTCATCAAAGCCAAAAGAGTTAAAAAGAAAAGTTCAGAGTGAGAAAAAGAAGGGTTCATTTGTGGCTTTACTGGCTGAGGGATACAGTGAGTGTTTCCAAAATTATACTCTGACAAAGACCAAAAATGACTCTCCACTAACTGGGATGATCAACTCCTTCAAGTGTCACTCAGGACAATGCTCCATGCCACACAGCCAGGGCAATCAAAATGTGGCTGGAGGACCAGAAGATCAAGACCTTGTCATGGCCAGTCCAATATCCAGACCTGAACCCCATTGAAAACCATTGGAATGGGATCATGATGGATGATCACAAGCCATCAAACAAAGCTGAGCTGATTGAATTTTTGTGCCAGGAGAGGCATGAAACTGATAACTTTGCAGTGATTTCTTAATTTTTGCCAGAGCAGTACCAGTCCAAAGTTACCCTCACTCTAATGTTCATAGGTTTTTTAAACTAGTTTTATACTGTATAGCAATACTATGACATGATGCATATGAAATTATGTGGTAAACAAAAATGTATTAAAAAACAAATTACGTTTCATATTTTAGATTCTTCAAAGTAGCCACTGTTTACCTTAATGACAGCCTTGCACACTATTGGCATTATCTTAACCAGCTTCATGAGATATTCATGTTCAGGTTAACAGGTGTGCCTTGTCAAAAGGCAATTAGTGGAATTCCTTGGCTTCTTATTACATTTGAGAACATAAGTTTTGTTGTGTTTTAGTAGTGTTCGACAACTGAAGTAACCCATATATGTCAAGAACTGCTCAACTAAGTAAGGAGAAGGGACAGTCCATCATTACATTAAAATGTTCTCCCAGACATACATCAGTCTTGCTTTTCATCATTCTCATTTCCACAACCACATATACAACCAGTAAATGTATTGTTGGTGACCTGAATGGTGCATTATGACTTGAATTGTGAAATTCAGACAACAGATATAAGTTTTCTCTAAAAAAAATTAAGGAACATAAAAGCTTTACAAGATTTTCTTTACACATCTCCTGTAGGAGCCAGCCCTAATATGCTTCTGGTGTACATCTTGGTAAATGAAGCATGAAATGGCTTACAAATGATAAGAAGGTATTGAAAGTTAATTGTTTCTTAATGTGTATGACCCAGGTAAGCAATACCATGAAGCTAAGTGGCATTAATGTATGCTTTACCAGCATATGCAATACATGGTAGTTATTATCATGTTTCAACCTTAAACTTGCCGAAGGGGTGGTATGTAGGTGGTATAAAAGGGTGTAAGCACACAAGCAAGGAGTCATAGCAACTTACAGAAAGACTCCGTTAAATATCAATTTTAGCATATGACAATCTATGAGGCCCACTAAATGCAATAATTTGTTTCACATCCCCAACATTTGTTTTTTTAAATGCACACATGCCACTCTTACTTCATTCCAAGCACAGAAAAGTACTTCTCCTGTTCAATTTAAATAATAATATTGTGAAATCAGTGAATTTGTGTGATCAGCAGTTTAATGTACTGTGTTTAACAGAAACATGGATTAAACCAAATGAGTATGTAGCATTAAATGAAGCTAGTCCACCCGGCTATAGTTATATACATCAGCCTCGTCTAACTGGCAGAGGAGGTGTTGCAGTTGTTTATTATGATAAACTGAGCATCACATAAAAACCTGGACATAAATCTAATGCTTTTGCTGCTCCCTCTGGGCTGTCGCCATGTGTTCCCTGACCCTTCAGATTTTTTCTTGCATTTGTTCAACATAGTCGATCAGAGAGCAATAGGGAGATGGCTGTGCCTCCCAAGCCTCTTTGGTGACATCCAGGAGTCCCCGGGGAGCGCCGCCCTAACAGGGGCTCAAACGGGGTGAACCCCGTTGAGGCCTGAGGTGTTTCACAGATGGCAAACAGCACGTAGGGGAGGAGCAAGTCCCAGTTACATTCCTCAGCGTCAATGACCCGGCGGAGCATGTGCTTCAGGGTCTGGTTGAAATGTTCCACCAGGCCATCGGTTTGAGGATGGTATATGGCTGTCCGCAGATGTTGAATCTGCAACAGCCGGCAGAGGTCTTTCATCAGCCGGGAGACGAAGGGGTGCCTTGATCTGTCAGAATGTCTTTCAGGATCCCAACCCGGCTTAAGAGAAGGACGAGCACTACCGCAATGTTGGGGGATGTAGCCTTCCGTAAGGGCACCGCCTCAGGGTAGCGCGTGGCATAGTACACAATCACGAGGATATATTCATGACCCCGGGCAGACTTCGGCAGCGGCCCTACCAAATCCATGCCCACCCATTCAAGGGGGACTTTGATGATCAGAAGGGGAATTAGGGGAGCCGGCTCTGGCTTGTACGGAGACGTACGTTGACACACTGCAAAGCCTTGGCAGAACCTCTGGGCCTCCGCCACCATTCCCGGCCAGTGGACGTGGTCCCGGATCCTCTTGAGACTGTTATGCGCTCCCAGATGGCCTACCAGGGGGTGAACATGGGCCAGGTGCAGGATGGAGCTGGTCTTGGAGTGTGGAACCACCAGGAGATCCATCGGCTCCTCACACCGCTGGCAGTGATAGTACAGCAGGCCCTTGAGAACGTGAAAATAGGCGGCGGGGAGCTGACATCCGGGGTGCACCTCCTTGCCATCAATTTTCAGCACCTGGCTCCTGCAGTGCTTAAGGCGTTTGTCTGCCTTCTGATCCTTCCTGAAACTGCTTGCCTTCGCCACCTGCTGGCTCATACACAAAAAGGGATTAGTTTCAAGGGCAGACTCACCTTCAGGGCTGGGCCTCGGCAGCTACGGCCTTATCCTCAGTTTGGAGGGCGGGGGCTGGCACTGCTGGGGTGTGGCAACAGGCGGTCCTTCTTCTCCTGGGGCAAACAACCATCTTCTTCCCCTCCTCCTCTCGCAGGGCGTTCGGGAGACTAGGCCAATCTCTACCTACAAGGAGAGGGACCGGGAGCCCAGGAATTAGTCCAGCTGTGACAGGCCACTCACCTCCCCGATGCCCCAGGTGAACCTCCATGGATGGCACCTTGCATACATCTCCATGGACACATGTTACCAAGACATTTCCACAGGGACGAGGGGTAGCCGGCAGCGCTGAAGGCCGCACCAGGGTGATGTTGCTGCCGGTGTCCAGCAAGGCAGTAAACAGGGCATCCTTCCAGGTGGATGGCGGCAGATGGTGTGGAAGGCACAGGGTCCTGATGCACTGCACAGGCGGTGTGCCACACTTGGGGACCGTGCGCTCTTTCTGGCTCCGTGGGCATGGAGACATCCTGCTGTTCGCTGACTGTAGCTCTCATCAGGGGGGCCTATAGGGATGTGGAGGAGGAGATAGTAGTGGTAGTTCCATGCTGGACGTTCGAGGTCGGTTGCGCCCCATCTCCAGTGTGGACAGGGCGGTCTCAATGGCCTCAACGAGTTCACGGGTGAGCTGGAACATGCCGATGGCACGATGCTCCTCCACCGGGAGGCCCCACAGGTACCGATCGATAACGACCCGCTGGACGACCTCCTCTGCTGTTAATTGGTCCGGCTGGAGCCAGCGCCGAGTCATCCGCAGCAGTTCATCAATCTGGGCGCGTGGCTCCCGGTCATGGCGGTACGTCCAGCGGTATAAGGCCGCCGCGGCTCGACTCGCAGAGAGCCCACAACGCTCTAGAATCTCCGCCTTCAGTCGCACATAATTGCCGGCTTCCTCTTTCATCAGCGAGTGATACGCGCGCTGTTCTTCCCTCATGAGCAGAGCGAGAAGCCGCGGCCACTCAGCGCGGGGCCATCCTTTGTGCTGTGCCGCCCTCTCGAACGTAGCGAGGTGCGCTTCCACGTCCTCATCATTCGGCATCCTGAGAATGCACGGGGAGGGCAGCGCTGGCTCCAGGAAGCGCCCGCAGTGCGGCTATCTCCTGAGCCATCACTCAGCCATCAGTTCCTGGTTAACGCGACCCTGCTCCAAGCTAGACTTCAGGAGATGCCACACCACAGGGTCGACGTGAATGGTCAGCAGGGAGGGCATGTCTCCTGCCCGCATTCTCCACCACTGTAGCAAGCGAGCTGCCGCAGAGACCACACAGGAGACAGAGAAATTGGTGCCAACCAAGAATAACCTGTTAAATAGGTGTTGTACCAGTCACAGTTCAAAAACCCAGTGAAAATGAGTGCAAAAAGAAACAAACAAAACTTCCTTGAGTGAATTCAGTATCCTGTGCAGCAGGAATATCCCTCCGTTGCAATCCGGGGAAAACGGCGAACACACAGGGGAATTAGTGGGGGAGCGCGTATTATCCCGTCCTCTCGTCACGGAGAATCTGCCACACATAACAAAGGACGTGTCGCTCAGCATTAAAGTTTGTGGTTGAACAGCTCTGTCCCCCGCTCTGCGTGCCATGAAAGACCCATCACCGTGGGTTGGAGAGAAAGTAATTATTTCTCTCCAGACGTGCCGGGTTTTGCCACCCCACCTCCAACGGTGTGATGTCTCTGCGGGGATTCCGTTGTTCCCACGTGACGTCTCTGGGGATTCTAGACAGGGAGGAGCGCTTGTCTATGCGGAAGTGTGGGGCGACATAGCCACAAACGCCACAATAGAAAATATTGATGCAGTTCAACAGCCTGAAACTATCTCAGATCATTATCTCCTCTCTTTTAAAATGTGTTTTAATTATAATATATGCACCTTGCCATGCTATCGTGACAAACAAACATTCAGGTCAGCTACTGCAGTTTTATCAATAATCTCCCTGAACTATCAACTTTATTTGCATCATCATTGGACTCCACAGAACTTGATCAGGTGACTAAATGCTTAGAGTCAACTTTTCGCTATACACTAGATAAAGTAGCCCAACCCAAAAGGAACATTATTAGAGAGAAAAAATTAGCACCCTGGTATAATGATGACATGTGCTCCTTAAAACACAACACTTGCAAATTAGAACGCAAGTGTCGTCAAACTAAATTGGTAGTATTCAAATTGGCATGGAAGGAGAGCCTCCTGAGCTATAGGAAAGCCCTTAGTGCTGC
>JAQMYM010000013.1:4571704-4591257 GCA_030014255.1 Parauchenoglanis ngamensis
GGTAAAGTAGGAGTTTCATTGTTGTCTCTTGTTACTCTAATCTCAAAATGTACTGAATATAATTTCTCTAACATAAAATGTGTCTGTAAAAATAATCCTTTGTGTTCATTACCAAAAATGTTAAATAACTTTTGTTTTATTTTTATTTGTCATTTTATGAGTCATTTTGCCCCAAACAGGACATTAATGTGTTAATATACTGACAGATCCAGTAATGATCCACACAGTGTTTACAGTCTCACATTCTCTGTGTAGTAAATATGATTTATACATGTACATTTACATTACTAATTACTCGACCCTTTATCTCCTCCAGGGCTCAGTGAAACCACAGCGAGCACACCAAGGCCAGACGGTGGCAGTAAAATGACAGCGAGCACACCAAGGCCAGGAAGTAAGTTAGATATGTTTAAGCCATAAAACACTTGATGTCATGCTGTTACAGGAAAATAATTAGTTACAGCTCCCACCCCATATGGATTATTTTTATAAATCAGCACGTCCTGAAGTCTTTTCCCCCTTATACCACAGCAATATGGCAATGACTACATTCTTAATTAATTACACATAGAATATGTTTTTTAATATGATTATAGTTACCTTTAATGTTGTAGAATGTCCTGTTGTCATGTATGTTATAGCATCTATAAACAGTGAAGAATATATTCCTGAAATAGATTAGAATATTCAAATAATAATATGAAATAATATTAGAATAGATACATTTATATAAATAAATATTATACATACAACACTATTGTCAAGCGTCAAGTGGCTTTTTAATGTCATTCCAACCATATACATGTAATACAGTTTACAGTGAAACGAGACCGCGTCTCTCCAGGACCGAGGTGCTACATACAAGACAACACAAAAGTACAAAAATATGTACATGTGCAACAGTAGACAATAGAAGACAACTTAAAATAAATGTGTGCAAACATATGCAAACATGACAAAGACAACATAAGACACAAGGTGTGCAAATATGCAACCAACAGACATAAGACAAGACAAAAACAAGACAGAGCAGCACTAAGCCGAATATAATATGAGGTGCAAAATAAGCAGAGTTTTTGTTTTTTTGTTTTTTTGTTTTTTTTCTGGTGTGTGTATAAATGCTTACGTCAGTCCAGTCCCTAGGTATTCAGGAATCTGATAGCTTGGGGGAAGAAGCTATTACAGAATCTTGCAGTGAGGGCCAGAATACTTCGGTATCTCTTGCCAGATGGCAGGAGGGTGAAGAGTGTGTGTGAGGGGTGTGTGCGGTCGTTCACAATGCTGGTGGCTTTGCGGATGCAGCGTGTGTGGTAAATGTCAGTAATGGAGGGAAGAGAGACTCCGATGATCTTTTCATCTGTTCTCACTATACTCTATAATTTCTTTCGATCTGATACGGTGCAGTTTCCATACCAGACAGTGATGCAGCTGCTCAGAATGCTCTCAATAGTCCCTCTGTAAAAGGTGGTGAGGATGGGTGGTGGGAGATGGGCTTTCCTCAGCCTTCGTAGGAAGTGGAGACGCTGCTGGGCTTTCTTAATAATGGAGCTGGTGTTGAGAGACCAGGAGAGGTTCTCCGCCAGGTGAACACCAAGAAATTTGGTGCTCTTGACGATCTCCACGGAAGATCCATCGATATTGAGTGGAGAGTGGTCGTTCCGTGCTTTTCTAAAGTCAACAATTATCTCTTTGGTTTTATCCACATTCAGAGACAGATTGTTGACTTTGCACCAGTCCGTTAGCTGCTGCACCTCCTCTCTGTATGCTTACTCGTTACATGAACAGGTAACAACAGGGGCAGCAATACCCCGTACCACTCACTGTACATGTGAATCAAGCTATTTAATCAATCATAAGGTTGATATCACACACCCCCATAATCACAGAGGACTAACTCTGGGTGCTCATGGGAGCAACATGCTCTGTGTGTTTTAGACAGTCATGACTCCCTAGTGTCCATCCCGTTAAACCAAAAACAAGAAAAGGCTCAGGTGTTTTCCAAGAGTGGGAAACAATCCCAGCAATGTCAAGAACCATCAGTAGGAATACAACTGGCAGGTTGATGGTGTAAGACCCATTCATCCACAGATAGATGGCTCAGCTCTGAGAATTTAAAGACAATTTCACTGGAGAGTCATAACCTGATATGCAAGCATGGTTCCCATCCTTTCATTGTCTTTCCTTTCAGCTGACTGCAATGTACAGTGGATATAAAATGTTTACACATCCATGTTAAAATTGTAGGTTTTGATGTTATAAAAATAAAACCAAGGTAGATCACGGCAGTTCCTTTTTCTCCCGTTGAGAAAAAAAAAGAAAAGAAAAAGAAAAAACACTTACATCAACCTGGTTGCATAAATGTGTCCTTTAACCAGTAATTGCCCCTACAAGCACCTTTTGCTTGTAATACAGCACTTACGACTTTTTGGGTAAGAGTCTCTACCAGTTTAAAAGTGCTACATAAATCTTAACTGCAGTGTTTGTGTTTGGTTGTCACCCTTAAAATGTAGGACTCTAAATCCCCAAATAACCCCTGCTGTATGTTGGTGAAGATAGTAAAATCTTGGTAAATGCTTTGATGCATATTCTAATATATTCAATTCTGTGTTTAAATAAGCCAACACTATGCTGATGTATGTACTAAGTTAACTCAGATGGGTGAGACATGAAACTCCAGCAGATAGTGTGCTGATAAATAAAGGCCTTCAAATATGGCTGCCATGGCCACCACCACTCACAGTCACCTGACACACTATCACAGACTCACACAGTATTTCAGGGTTCTGCCCTCACAGCTACATTTGCAAAGTAAGCACTCAGTAACCATTGTTCTGACTTTACCAACCTATTGTTTATGCTCTGGCTTTAAATTTTTTCTTTCTTTAAACTTTTAAACTTTTTTGTTTTCTGGTTTACTCTACCTATGATTTTACCCTTGAGAATCTGTTTGCGTCTTGCCTGAACATTGCCTATTGTGACCTTGCCCTTTGTCTCACATTTTGGATATGTCTGCTGATTGTTAAAATAGATCTTCAGCCTGCTTTTACGTTTGTCTGCCGCCAGCTTTCCTGACACCACCAAAAACCAGCCAATACAATCAACTTGACAAAAAGTCAACAGGTTAGATAACTAAAATTTTTTGGCAGTTTAGTCACATTATTAATTGTTTTTCCTGTGTAGTTATTCATAATGCTTGTGGGAATGAATTTGCTTCTTTGTCACTGGCATCACATATTGATCATGCAATTATAGCCTAATTTGACGTGTGAAATAACACTCATGGTGCTTAAAATAATTGTTTAACAGTCTAAACACCATAGCTTTACGAATTGACACTGTTTAATTGTGCATGTACATAGCACACAAATCTCCCCTCACTCCCCATGCCTTTATTTTCTTTTTTCAGGGATGCGATTTTTAGGTTAATAACCATACATTTTAGGATCAAATAGTATGCTGATATAATTCTAGCTAGTATAACTAATAGTGTGCATGTTTTAGGGGACAGCTTATGACATTATTGCTCAGATAACAGAAACATCCCTCCTGATCCCGATCCATGTTCAATCATCAATGTTTTGAGCTCTAATGTGGTTTTCAGATTGTGATACTTATTTGCTATATTTAACTTTATAATCATAAAAAGTACATTGTATGTTACTATCTGTTAGTGATGTCAAAGCCAGAATTTTGGTACTGTATTAAGCCTAGATCTTAATTTAAGTTCGGGATACGTCTTTTCCTTTTACACAATAACTTTCCAATTAGACCACTTCCTCAACAGTTAACTGATTTTAATATTATTCTTTAATAAACTTGTTTTTTATTATTTCATAAGGTACATTATAATTTATTAAAGAATGACATTTCATACTTAATGAAGTGGAACATCCACAAGACAAGTTAGTTCCTGTTATTGCACATTATAGTAGCCATGAACAGTTATGGGAAAATTTTAGCCTACGAAGAATTTAATATTTTAGTTATTGAAAAAGGGCAAAATGTTTGTTTTTTAAATCCATTTATTAGTAAGCACAATATATTGATACC
Organism: Parauchenoglanis ngamensis; assembly: GCA_030014255.1. Taxonomy (NCBI): domain Eukaryota; kingdom Metazoa; phylum Chordata; class Actinopteri; order Siluriformes; family Auchenoglanididae; genus Parauchenoglanis; species Parauchenoglanis ngamensis. The sequence goes on from JAQMYM010000013.1 coordinate 4,575,755, forward strand.
AACCTGTATTTTGAATAACATCCTGAACTACTGTGAGAAATATGTTATAGAATATTAATCAATGCAAATTACCATCAGTCCATTTAAAATTTGTGTTCTGCATCCTGACATTGATCCCTGAGTAATCCTGCTGAAGGTTTTGGGTCTAATGGTACACTAAAGAAAGACATTTTATTTGGTTTATAATTTATTTTCCTGTATTAGCATATTAATGATTACTATCTGTGACTTGAAATCTTAGACATATCATACAGGATTAACACAAGTGTCTTTCAAGGCTTTATATAAAACATACCACAGCAGTCACAGCTGGAGCTTGGGGATTAGGAACCACTCCTGAATACACATTAAATCCTATGTGAAATACAAGCACATTAATCAATTGTCAAGTAAGGCTACAACCATTTTAGATCAACAATTTAAGCTAATGATAATGTTCTTTCAATCAAAATTAACCCAAAACATGCCACCTGTTTAGCAGCAATATATAGATTCTATATGTAGACAATTTCCAGCTCTGATTTGTCTGTCACATTTCATTACAGCCTGCATGCTCAGAGAGCCTCCATGAGCCAAATTTTAGTGCATCGCACCATTTTCTGTGTATTAGTTAATGTATTAAATTCCCTCCTGTTCAGTTATTACTGTCAGGGAACTCAATTTACTGATCTCAGTGGATAGGAGGGAGCAATTCTGAAAGGCCAGAATCAGGTTACTAGTGTTGTGTATCAGATTGAAAGTGAAGAATAACGGCAGAAAAATTAATGTGTTATGTACTCTGGTAACAATTTTTGTAAAGTTCCTGCTGTCACCTGAAGGATTTGTTTTTAATTTAATAAGGGTCATTTAAACAATTCTACATAGATGATGACTCCACATTGAGTTAATCAAAATGGTGACATAAGGCACATACGCTTCTTTAAAAATCATTTAATTATTCACCTTGAAAGAAAACTCTACCCTGAAACACATTAAATACAGTATGTTTAATGCTGTATTTTCATTATTCTAATGAGAAGTTAATGGTTGTCTGTCACGCTGATGTCACAGGGGGACATTACTAGTGCACTTTCAACAGTGCTTAATAGGAGTAAAAAAATTGAATGCATCTATCAGCAGGTTGTTAATGGCATTATGGGTAGGAAACTATTAGTCAATGTAGGAAACCAAAGTGAAAATAGACCAACATAGACCACCTTATCTATGAAAGTTTAAACCAAAGATTTCCAATCCAATTGTAATCATAAAATAAATCTATTGTACTAAAGATTATTGATATGCAAGTCATTTGGAGTGTACTTTTATCTTAAGTATTACAACATCCAAATATACAAATAACTGTCTTCAAACCTCCTGTTAGGCCCACATTGAGTTTGGAATCTGATAAAAAGATATAACTCCCCACTTCTTGTTTGGTGGGTTTGTGCTTCTCATGCACAAAAAAAATGAGCTTCTTCCTGCTGCTTGTCACATGCACTCACATGGACTTCGCTCATGCTGCATATTTATCCAAAATCTTAATCAAATTAGCCACACTTGCCATAATACACTGCCACTTCCTCCTTGTGCTAGACTGCATTTGGAACACAGGACTAATGGATTGTTTCATTCTTTTTCTCTCCTGTCGATACCTAAAACATTCACAGCAGATGGTTATTTCCAAATCACCCTGGTGAAGAAAATGTATTAATTCAAGTTGGCAGAATTTTACTTTCATTTAGTATCATTGTGTTTATTTACATTTCAGAGCCTCATGCCACTTCATTAGGAATAAGGGTTTTCTATGAACATGGATGATGTTCCTTTTATGCCCCAGTTTGCACGGCATCAAAGCAGATTCAAAAAGATGGATCAAGGTTAGTTGTGATAGTCATCAAAAGAATTGTTATTGTAAAAAGTGAAAAAGCATTACTTATGCACAGACTGGAGCATTTATCATCATAATCACATGGGAATAACAATGAGTGATTATTATTCCGACCAAGGTTAGTATCACATAGCTGGTATATTGGTAAATTCAGAAGCAACTTGGCAGACCAAGTATTTAATGAAGCGTTCAATTAAAAAAATACACGTGCAACTATTTAATATTGTTTTGCTCTTACAAGGTCACCTCAAAGTGTCTGTCATTGATTTTTTGTTTGGGGTTGATGCAATAAATAAGTTGTAAATGTTATATGCACCAAAATAGTGTTACCTCATGTTTAGTCCAACTCAAAACATGTTCAATACAAAGTAGACCAGATTCAACCTTGAGGAAATGGTGTGTGGTCTCCAGGGGCAACTACAGGCAAAAGCATTTTACTGAAATTCCAGCAGCCTCCAGATTTAATTTACTGCTACAATTTCACCTATTTACAGACAGACTGCACCAGAATTAAATGCCATTAATTTAAAATACCTAGTGGGCTAAGTTATTATTATGATCATTTTAAGCTTCATTGATAGAATTGAAACATTGTTGTTATTCTTACCAGCAGTACTTATAAAACATGTTATTGTAGTGCATAAGCTCAGTAACCGACTTAAAACCTTCCAGAAGTTCCAACGTCCATGTTACGGTTTTACATTGTATGATTAAAAGAATAAAAATGAATTATTTACATTTAAATTATGAGAGTTGAATAAACATCTTAGTGTGCAACATCCAAGTACATAGAATAATGTCCAGATGACTGTCCAACAAAATTACGCTTAAAGCAATTTATCCGGGGAGTAAATATAAATTTTTCAACAACATTATATGATATATTGTAATGCTTAACATTCCAAATAGACTGATGATATTTTGTTAGGTTAAGACCCCTTTTACATCTGACCGTTTCATCCATCTTTTATCTGGATTGTATTCTGATAATATATGCAACACCAACCTTCAGTGTTAGGGCTGGGACGACGCGTCGACGTAATCGATTACGTAAATTCGTCGATGTGAATATTCTGCGTCGACGCGTCAAATAAAAAAAAACAACAACATGGCTTCGTCCGGTCACGCAGCAAACAGTTAAAAAAGCTCGCACACGGTCTCCTAAAGTGTGGGAATATTTCATTCTTAATGCCAATGATGTGGTAGTTTGCAGACTATGCAGGTTGCAATTAGCATTTCATAGTAGTACAACAGCGATGCACAAACATTTGAAGAAAAAACACCCTGGAGCAGTGTGTCAAGCTGGCAACCAAACACCATAGGTTCTGTTAACTTTTTTGTCCCCTTCCCGCCCAAGAATGTTAGATTCTCAAACACTGACACGGAATCTGATTTTAGTAGTAATGTAACTAACGTGAAGCACTGTTTAAAGCTGTTATCAATCCTGCCATATTAGGCTTACAACGTTAGTTTCTGTTGTGACCCAGACGATGCTGTGTTACCTACTGCTTATCCTAACATCCCTGAAAGAAATAGTCTTAACATGTCATGTAGCCTGTCAGGTTACTTCAGTTATGAAATTCAATTCTCTATTTTAGGTTCCATGTTGACATGGACATACTGTGATACAAATGAGTCTTCTTTCAGTCTAATACATAAATCCTTTTAAAACTGAGGTCCAATATTTTCTGATTATGAGTTAAACAGCTTATAGTATGCAAATCACATATGTAGACTAATCATGTGGGCATTATTAGACATGGCTACATTTCTGGTTTGATTGTATTTATCCATGAGCTCTGTGTTTGTCTCCTTTTTAGGAACAGGCAAAGCAATGTGGAGGATTATTTCATTTTGGAGATATTTTTGTGGAGCAGTGTCAAAGAAATGTCAATCATTGAAATGGTATCAATAAATGTTTTGATATTCATATTGTGCAAATGGTAACATTCATTGAGTAATGGAGAAAATAATCGATAGCTGAAAAATTAATTGTTAGATTAATCGAAAAAAGAACGAAAAAAATAATCGGTGTTTTGAAAAATCAATTGTTAGATTAATCGAAAAAATAATCGCTAGATTAATCGTTTAAAAAATAATCATTTGGGACAGCCCTATTCAGTGTTCTTCATTTTTAAAAATTCTTTTAAAAATGTCACTTCATCTGAAATTGTGACGATATTGTGCCAAATTTAATCTTGCTATTTTAAAGAAAAACTCTCAACATAAGCATGCACATTCATGAAGAATGTGCCTCACATATTGGAAGGGATTTGAGTTGTAATGTGGCTTGGAGAAACAGATGCATTTACACTTGTAACATAAATCTAAAATACATTTCAGACCAACACATGAATCTGTTGTAAAATGCATATTTGATTGCACTTGCGTTAAATGTCTCCATTGGGAGCTCCCAAATGGTGCGACAGTAAAGTGTTTATTATTCAGAGATTGTGAGTTTGAATGCTGACAATATTTTTTTTAACACATGTCTATCCCTCACACTAAAGATCAGAATGAAGCCCTGACATAAAAGCTAGATACACATGTATATTCAATGCTTATTAGAAATAAGGAGGCTAAGTGCTGACTGACATACTCTTGTGGTTATGTTTTTAACAAGGTTTGTCAGCAAGCAACAGCCTGTCAAAATGGTCTTTTGACCTGTGATCTGAATCTTATAAATAAACGCTAAGAAATTGGCCAAGGCGGAAAATGCAATCCAAGACCAAAAAAGTCTGCATCAGCACCAATGTCTGTTTTAGCTGTGAATTCAAGTCTTGAAGGATGTGCTACAAGCATCTTTCTAGTATAAAGTCAAAGCAGGAATAGATTGAAGTATGCTGAAGCTTATAAAGCATGGTGTAACAACCTAACAAATACCTCTGGAATAATCAGCCTAAATTTCCCAAATCTATTTAAAAATGTATCAATATGTCATGAGCTGGTGAGAAACACACTAAGCCCTATACGAGGATTTTTGGATGTATTTTGCAGATGTTATCATCTTCAATGAATTTTAACCATTAATACAGGAATATAGTCAAAAATAAATGAAATGAATGAGATGCACTGTATAGACATTATATAGATTCATCATGCTATATCTTATGCTAACCAATTATCTGGAAAAATGTTGCTTTCTGCATAGTAAGGACCATCCATACTTACTGAAAACATGACAACTATGAGGCATTTACTGTATATTATTATGTCACCTCAGAGCTTCAAACCTCAATATTGAGTAATTTGGGATCACAGCAAACCTCAAGCTTCTCCTACAACTTTTGGGTCACTGTATTGTGTGACAAGAATAAAACTTGTTTCTCTGATTTTCGATATGAGAAATGGTTTATCCATAACATGCTAACAAATTGGACAGCAGAGTTACTAAGTAGGAATTGAACAAGCTTCATACATGAATCAAGGATCAGGACCAGGACCTAAGGGGAGTAATTCACAAATTACTAAAAAACGGCTCATAAATTTTAACATCATCTTTCTCTTGAATCTTTGGAAGGTGATCTTGAATTTTTAACAAATTTGTGATTTGCCAAACAAGAATTTCAGCCATTTTGAGTTTTAACAAAACCTGCTTTTTTTTTTTTGCTTCATCTCCGACAACTTTTGTCCAATCATCATGAAACTTGCACCGCAGCACTTATACCAATCCAAACAAAGTTTTGTTTTTTTTTCTCAGACATTTGATATACAGGATGGTTCCTCATTAATGGGTAAATTAATCTGACAGAAAAGTTGGCAAACAGTAAGTGCGGCTATTTCTGATCACCACTTTTACGAATTGATGTCAAACCTGGCACATATGGTTATCAACATGATCTAATGTTAACAAACAAGCTTAGAGTTCATTCGCAACTTGGAAGGATTGCTGAAATCAGGAAGTGAGGCAATATCTGAGCAATGGCTTGATGTATAGCCATCAAACATAGTGCAGCTCCTTTGGACCAAGGACTGATGGTCCAAATTGGTTCTGGTTTTCATTTGTTGCTAAGGGGCCAAAAAATGCTTGGCCACTTAATTGATGCTTCTAACTATGTTTATTATACTACCATTTATATATGGTTAAAAATAAATGTAAAATTGCTTTACACACTTTTCTCAGACAAAGTTTAACTGGGATAACATGCATCACTAATCAATAACCTTGCCATATTTAGCTATGATACAAAGCTCCCAAAAGAATATTTTTTCAGACCACCATAATGTCAAGACCAATTTGATTCAGAGTCTAAGAGACATTCCTCTAATTAGTAGTAGTATCTGGTGCAGGAAACAGCAACTTGCCAGGGGTGTCACTGGAGCATTACATTCTATATAAATGCTTCAGAAGTCATGGCAGTGTGTCTGTCTGCCAATCTTCCTGCCCCATTAAACAATGTTTATTGATTGCTGTTTGCTGACTACTTTAGTCCTGCACATGCACTTACACACACAGAAAGAGAGTGAGAGAGACCGAGCAAGAGAGAATGATACATATTTCTATACAGTGCAAGAGGGCAAATAATCCTCAAGTTGTTGAGACACTTCATTGTCTGCAGGTAAACTAAAATTATGCCTTAGATAATCCTACTTGGTAATATTTTGTACCTTCTGACAGAAAGTTCCCATACCACACAATGAAACAGCTGTTCAGGATACTGATTAGAAGGTTGTGAGGATGGGGGAGTATAGCTCTGAAGAATATCTCTTCAGCCTTTGCAGGTAGTGGAGGCATCTTCTGGGCCTTGACCAGGCAGGCAGTGTTGAGAGTCCAGGTGAAGTCCTCGGTCATGTGCAGACCATGTACTTTTGACTCACTCCACAGTTGTTCCATTGATGAGCAGTGGTGAGTCAAGTCTTCCTGAATTCAGCAATCTTCTCTTTAGTCTAATCAATATATATAACAGCTAGATTGGTGTCTCTATACCATTCTGTGAACTGGTTCACTTCCTCACATTTTGCTGACTCGTTGCTGATGAGGCCCACAACTATATTGTCATCAGCAAATGTTGATACATTTGCTAATGTGATTCTTTGTAGCATAGTCAGCTGTCAGCAATATGAACAGCAATGGATTGAGCATGCAGCCCTGGGGAGTGCATGTGTTCAGTGTGGTAGTGCTGAACGTGGAGTGGACAGACTGACAGACCTGATGGACTGGGGTCTCCTGATCAAAATGTCCAGGATCCAGTTGCAGAGTGAGGTGGTCAGACCCAGCAGGCTTAATTTCCAGTTAGTGCAATGTCAGTAAATGCACATTGGTAAATCAATTACCACCCTTCATAGTAGTGTTTAAGGTAACACTGTAACATTTTGATTATATTCAAAGTAATTTGTGTTTGTCCGATCACCACTGCTACGATGGTGTTTGGTGCCTTTCTAAGTAATAATCCATCATCTAAATCTCAACCATTACAAAAATGAACCGAGATACTTCGAAGAAAAGAAATCCTCTCTGCTAGGCTTGTCAGTCACCATCATCCACCTCACAGTCCACCTGGCACACATGGCTAAGAATAACATCACATTAACCAACATATCCTACACATTTTAGTTTTCATAATATCAGAAGAATACAAATTTTTCTGCTTAAACCTCTTATAGATGTGGCTACTGTCTTGCTGGTTTCCCTTCATATGCACCGTGCAAATCAACCCCACTACAGAGCTTTCAGAATTTTGCTGCCTGCCTGGTTCGAAAACCTCATCTAACTCATCTTTAAACCACTTTAAAGTGTTTACTTAAAAACACACGACACCTGAACAGTCACACCCATATGTACTTGTTGCACATCCCAGTCCAGAGCTTCACGGCTCTGGGAATGTTTTTGGAACATGGTTTTGGAACATTTTGAACAAGGGGATTTACCCATTCAGCCACAAGAACATAAGTGAGGACAGGCATTGATGTTAGGAGAAGAGACCTGGCATTCAGTCAGCATTCTAACTCATCCCAAAGGGGGTCAGTAAAACAGGAGAAAACAGCATTTGCATGGTAAAACAAGATTACTGTGGTGCACAAGCATTTCATACCTACAGACATTATAAATTCATAACCCCCTAGGGTTATACATCATAGACACAGTGTATGCACTGATACTTTGCAGAACGGTAACTGAATTCTGATTACTTGCTAAAATTACAATTATTCCAATTTTTAAACTAGCCCAATTTTATACTCTGTCATTAACTGCCCTGTCTGCCCCTCCTCTTTTTCTGAAAATGTTCATAGGCCAAGCATGGGGCAGTAAAATTCGAGCCCCAATAACACTTGCTGCAGTTTCAATTTTTGAGCACTAGGTACAACATGAACTCTATGGAGCAACATGGTTCAGTAAACGTGCTACCCCATGATTGTGCAATCTTTAGAAAGGTGAGCAAATCAAATGAACACTGGCATATTATCTATAAAATATTTACATTTTAATCATTAGTCATTCAAATGAGTTAATTAATAGTTCAACTAAATCTTAACTGTATGGAATGATTGAGAATTTGAAACATATGGTGAGGCCACCATCATATGGCTACAAACAAGGAAATTTTAAGTGTTTTTGTTTCACAGTGGTTTTTGACCAGCGCTACAAACTCATCACTGACTTAATGTTGTTCTTAATGACTTAAAGCCATTCATCCACTAAGCAGACCAGAGAGGGTAAATAAAATGAAAAATCAATTTGTCTATAAAACTCTCTCCTTTTTAAGAGAGGAAGGGGATGTCCTAATATTTGACTGGATGGTCTATGTGAATTTCTGGATGGGTTACTTGACTTTATCTGAAATTGGATAAATGGCTGCAGTGAATATGCAACTGTTTATGGTTTTCCAGAACCGTTTTGCAGAAGAAACAGAAAGAACTTTGAAATGATATAAGAAATTGTTTTTCAGCAGATGTAATTTGTGAAATGATTGTTGTCTTTTCAAATACAATAGCAGTGCTTTGAAGTTTTGCTGTAGCCTCATCTGAGCATAATTACATAGAATCACATGATTTCACATGATAAATCACAAAAACTGATTTGAAAGCATTTTTCACCAGCATGCTTTTCTGACTTTTTACCCTTGAACAGGCAACCTAATTTAAAGAACAACTGAAGTTGCATTATCTCCTATTATGATAACAGCTGACTTTATTGTTCTGTTACTAGCATATTTACAAAATAGTTGTTTATGATTGCTTGTCCCGTTTACTCAGTCAGTAAAGGTTTCCCTAGTTACAAGCTAATTGATAAAAAAAGCAGAGGATGGAGAAGCTGTCACAGACAGTCTAGATTGTCTGCGGGCTAATTTATTAATTTATTTATTGCACAGTGGTACCCTCAGCCCACCATAGTCTTGACATCCAACTGATACTGGAAACATAATATTGAAACATTTTTTTTTGGCTAAAAATAACAGGAAACACATGGGATGGGTTTTCAATATAAAAATTTAGGTTTGTATGTGTGTATATACATATATACATATATATATATGTATATATATATATATATATATATATAAATGTTAATGCACAATATATTAAATGTTATTTATATGGCACCTGGCTTTAGCAAGCCAGAAGTAACACTGGTAAGAAAAACTCATAAGGACGAATCCTTGAATGGAACGAGACTCACATGCAAGAACAGGGGTGACAAATAAGTATAATAATAATTTTGTAACAGTTGACAACAGCAAGTCGTTTTACCGTCTTCCTAGAAGAAAGAATGCAGCGTATTTGCCAGAAAGCTTTACACACTGAAAATGAAAATGGATGCAATCATAGAGGAGAAGAGAAAAAAGTCACAGTGAGAAATAAAGTTGCAACTAAGCAAACTTTTTTTTTTATGTGATAGAAATGGGCTTCCACAAAACTCATATAGAACCGTTGGGGCAAGTTAAGATTAACATAACGTAATGAAGGATGGGATTCCACAGGAAGGAACAATGTTGCATGATGGTTATTTGACACTTAATGAAATCATAACCAGAAATTCTCTGACATTGTCATTGTTGGAGGATTATATGATACAGGTCAAGAATCAGAACATCAAACATCAGAATGAGGTGGAAAAAAAATGTGATCTCAGCTACTTTGACCATGGCTTGTTTGCTGATGCCAGACAGGCTGGTTTGAGTATTTAAGAAACTGCTGATCTCCTGGTATTTTAATGCAAAGAGTGGAACAGGAAAAAAAAAAAAACATTCGGCATACACCCAATAAACCTCCATATGCAGTCAGGTACCTATGTATTTGGACACTGACAAAGTTAATATTTTAGCTGTCTACCACAGTCTATTGGATGAAAGATTAAAGATTAAAGTGCACAATTTCAGCTTTAATTTGAGGGTTCTTTCATCCAAATTGGTTGAACAGTTTAGGCATTACAGCCATTTTAACTCAATATGAAGTCCAATGAGCTGTCACGGCCAGGAAAGCAAGCCATCATTAGGTTCAAAAATCAAAACAAACCCATCAAAGAGATAGCAAAAACATCAGAGGTGCCCAAATCAACTATTTGGTACATTCATAAAAAGAAAGTGCATACTGGTAAGCTCAGAAACACCAAAAGACCCAGAAGACCATGGAAACTAACAATGGTAGATGACCGAAGAACAGTTGGCCAGACAAGACTAGCCTAGGGGTATCAGTGTCAGTCAACAATCAGTGTCAGTCAACAATCAGGAGACTTCACTGTCTTGGGGCCAGATACCATAGCACACTTTCACAGGTCTTGTGGAGACCATGCCTCGATGGGTCAGAGCTGTTTTGGTGGCACAAGGGGGACCTACGCAATATTAGACAGGTGGTTTTAATGTTATAGCTGATCAGCTTATATGTCAGTATTTAAGAAAAATTGTAATGCTACAGCATACAAAGACATCCTATAAAATTGTGTGCTTCCAACTTTGTGGCAGTAGTCCTGCAGATGGCCCACATTTGGCTGTGATGGTCAAGTGTCCACATATTTTTTTTGCCATACTGTATGTGTGTGCATCTGTGTATTCACATAGCATGTATTAAACGGACTCGTCCATAATAAGAATGTACTAAGCATGTTTTAAGTATATTCAAAATTGCCAATGACTAGAACACTCTGTGATTAGATGTTATTTTCCTTGCAGCTGGAGACTCTAATGATCTCTTGACAAAAACAAAGCATTTAACAAGCATACAATAGAGTAGATACAGTACAATATTCCCAGATTTCTGTAACTGTTGTTCAAGGTTATACAAAAACCAGAGGAACAAATTTTAAATCATTTTTTAAGTTAGCAATATGATGTTTCCTGTTTAATATTAATGAGACAAATATCCACACTTTTATGAAACAGATGGAAAAAAAAAACAAAAAACAAAACAAGCCTCAAAATGTCCTGCTGTACTTGTGCAGGTATCATAGAGAAATTTTGAAGCTGAACACAAAAAATGTAATAAAATCTAAGATTATAATAAAAAAGGGAAAGGTTCACCTGGTTCACTTGACTATCTGAAAAGTCAAGTGACTTTTCACTTCAATTTAAATTTCCCTATTAACCCAATAAATTCAATTTCCCCATTAACACAAAAAAAAATAATATTTAGATATGACAATTAGTAAGATATAAAACAATAGGATATTTAAGCTTGTAAAAAGTGAGTGGCATAGTTATTTTTGTGACCAACACGAGTAATTTTGCCTCCTATACTGAGCTTGTCAAGGGAGGTGCCTGCTGTGACAAATCAGAGATAAAGATGTGGGTGGTGATTATGCTTCATATCAGAGAACTGTACATGCATAACTGTCTGACATTTCAAAGTGAACAAGTTGCTTTAATTCTAACATGATCTCAAATCATATGAAACCACATTACAGGGTATGAAGGTTAAGGTTAAGGTTAAGAGTGTGGTTAGTGTTTGCACCATTTCTTACAACTTCATTTGTATGAAATCAGATTGAATTGAACCACTTCACCCTCATTCACTTAGAACCATATAGAGTTCCATGAGATCAGGCTGTATTTAACTGGCATTTCAAATCCGACCTGCTGCTTTTGTTTGCCATATCCTGCACCTTCAACACATAAGAATATAGCTGACTGGCAGATTTATGCAACTCTTTAGTGAAGATGAAAAATTCATTGTGAAATTGCTCAGTGGCTTTACTGTGCTCCGTGGTTTTAATATTCAATATGTGATATTTTGAATGATGAAGCATTAAAATCATAGATTATCTGTGTCATTTTATTTAAGCACCCACTAAGAGGCTGTAATGCATTTGACCAGAACACCAGTAAAAGACAGGTCAAAATGACCTTAACATAATGGTTTTGACTCATGGGAGAAAAAACATCCACCAACGTAGCAAAGCACTATACAGACTTACACTTGCTTTTAGTGACACGGAAAGCATTTTGAGGAATTGTCATCTCCTGTCAAGATGTATGATGATTTAAATGAAATGAAATTATAATATAATGAGATTAAATACTACACAATGTAGTCCGATCTTCCATTGCTCAAATTAAGCAAGAAATAGTGTTTTATTCGGCAAAACGCTATGTAGTACAATATGGAGCAGCAGATGATGTTGAATTATTTACGGCCCAGCGAGTTGACTTAAGGGCTTAACTCCACAGAGTTAAGGGAAAAAATAAGCTTCATGTGCTCATAGTGAGACTGCAGTCCCAGTGCCAATAACAACAGATGAGCTCAAGCACCCACTCTATTAGCTATGGGTCCTGATTGTCATCCCATCACTTCCCAATTCCAGTTCTTTTGTTTATTCTGCTTGTGTGATTAGCCTTCTTTCTGGAATAGATTGAACAGCCATTTATAGGCATAGTCCAGACAAGAACAACCAATTTTCCTGTGACTTATTGCAGTACCATTTTTTATAAGGAGAGAAAAAATATGGTCATCAACCAGTCAGGGCACTTCCATTAAATCTAGCCAGAGACTGACAAATATATCAGAGACAAGAACAGGGATATGCAAAACAAAGGGATTTTTTTTGTATAATTCTATGAATACTGTTTAGAAATAGAAACTATTTTATCTATTGTATATTTTGCTCAGGAATACTTCAGACAAGCTCACTCTATTTGTAAATCTTAAGGCTCTAAGGCTCTAAATAAAAAAAGAAATCCTCAATTTCAGCTCTAAGAAGGACATGCAGTTATTCTGATCTTAATTGTCGCCTTTTTAGTGCATTATTCATATGTGGGTCGGTTTTAGAAGTAATGAGGTGAATATAATGTGCTGTGACTGCTTGACCTACAAGACCAAAGACCTACAGCAGGGGTTGTCATCTGCAGAACCAGCAAAGTAGTTCTGCTGACTTGAAACAAGTTCTTAAAAAATACTGTAGCAGAAGTGATAAACATATGAAAAGACAGACAAGATGCCTTTACCAAGGCCAATAAACGTGCACTCATCTTTTACCTAGAAGATTAAACATTTAACCTTTAAATCCTAAACTTGATGATGTCTGTCTTTCAAAATGCTTTTCCCATCACAAGGCATATACTCCAAGGGTTTAGATACACCAGGCAATTTTTACTTCTATCTCATATTTGATGCATGTCAAATATTAAGAAATAGCTGCCTTGTACAGCGAAGAAGTCACCTGCCATTTTAAAACATGGAGAGGAAGCAAAACCTTCTTTGGAAAGGGGACTAAATGACTCAGCAGAAATGTTCTGACACAGTAGTGCAGCAAACTACATTAATATCCGCTATCACCCAGTTCTGTGATGCTCTTATGAATCCAAAATATGACAAGGAGCCTTTGCACTGGACAAGCAGGTGAGGCAAAATTATTGTCTAGAATAAAAAAGAGAGAAAAATGGTAGAAGGGAGTGAGCAGGCCACTGGCCGAGGGAAATGGGTGGAGGGAAACCATTAATGACACAACGCTTCAAGATGTTGCTCGTTTACTCCCGTGGCTGTGTAAGTGACTATTTTACTATATACTATTTTGAGTGATGGTAACAAACAGAAAACTGTCTGAAGAAGACACACTAGAAGAAAAGGAAGAACGGTCACAGATGATAAATGAACTTGGTTAAATCACATAGATGGCCACAGATTTCATATGATAATGAAAAATAAATGGGGGGATTGGGGTTGTTAAGAACGGATATGGCTGGTACAAGCGGACTAAGCCTTCCTAGTAAGCAGCTAATCAAAGAAGAAATTTTTTTTCTATCATTTTATTTAGAGAACAGTGTAAACCTTTAAATGACTATCTTCACAGTTACTAAAGGCAACTCATGTTCCAGTAGCTTTGGGGAATTTGGTGGCTTGGGTTCACCACTGTGACTGTATGACACTTGAAATGTATTACATGTAAATTCAATAACACTTTCATAAGAGATATCTGTAGCACACAGAGTCATCACAATAATCTGAAACAACCTCACAGAGCATCATAAAAGGTCCATGCGCAAAGGATGCCTAACCACTGCAGTGAATACTGCAATGGCCTCGTAAATACAAACAACCACCCGACTAATAATGCAATCAACTAATGTATGCCAGGTTGGGTCTTAATGTAGAGACCTTCATTATTACCCATTATGCAAGTACAATGTGATTTTCCATTTCAAACACTTAACTTTTTTTATGCCCAGCGATGGTGCATTTCAAACACAGATCATATTATAAAGTCTAATCAACCTTTCTTGCTGGTGAGAAGGATATCCTTGAGAAAAGAGCACTGAGCCAGGAAAAAAATGTATTTCCGGAGCTTTAGCTTCCAATTCAAAGGCCATATTCTGTTGCCAGACAAAGCATGTATGCGAGTGGAAGATATCAAAGAATGCCATTTATTTTGGCCTTATCTGGGACAGTTTTCTATTAAAACATAAGGCAGCGCATCCATTACACTCGGACTGCAAAATAGAAAGGATACAAATCTTTTGAACCTGCTATCCAAATGAAAAAAAAAACTATTTTAGACATCACTCTATACTAACCATTCCAGAATTATTGGAACCCATTAGGAAAATGGTAAATGTAATTATTTTCATTTCAATATTTGTTATACCTCCCCCTAGAGAGCATAGATAGCACTGATCCCCTTGCTCTAGTGTTTAAAAAGGTTGAAGAACACCTCCCAATTGAAGCTGTGGTCTCGGTCACACATTCAATAAAAGGGTTGCTGCACAATATTTAACATACTTTTTTTTTTTTACTTTTAAAACCTTTTTAAGACCACAAAAAGAAAAAATAATACAATTTTCTCTACAAAATCCGTAACAAAAATGTAAATGGAGCGCCTTTTTTATTCATACATACATACATGTGTGCGTGTGTGAGAGAGAGAGACAGAGAGGCACTAATGTGCATATGGAATGGGGACAGGGATGTTAGCAGGGTATTTTTTGTTGTCTTAAGACATCTTCAAAAGCCTGAAGACTGACAAAATTGACATTGTAATGACTATGACTATGTAATGACTATCTTGGTAGAATCTTACACAGTTGCCCTGTGTAATCTCATGCACTTTTTAGATGGGTCCTTACTGACTCCATTACTATATCATGCTGGTTGCCTGCATCTCTGAGCGATTACCTCCAGTGAGCTACGTACAAGTGTGTGTGTGTGTGTGTGTGTGTGTGTGTGCGTGCATATATATATATATATATATCTGTGCAGTCTGGTAATGTTA
>JAQMYM010000013.1:4591357-4603182 GCA_030014255.1 Parauchenoglanis ngamensis
TATATATATATATATATATATAAATATATATATATAAAATAGGACAAAATGTGTATTTTATTACTCCACAGTAATGTAAACACAATAAAGTGTTTATTTCTTGAGAAATGGAAGGGAGTATCTCAAAGGTGTAGCGACCACAGTACTCATGATACTCGCTCACTCATGATAGCTGCACTCACTGAACAACTTCCGGGGTAGTGAGCTGTCACTCAGAAACATGTGAAATGGAAATGACAGTGATGAGGGCTGCATCAAGCCAGAGCTCATTATGATAAACCATGATTCTATACAGTCATGCTTTTATTTTATTGAAAATTTAAATATCATATTTGATGAGACTGAATTTAAGACTACATATCAGTAAAAATAAGAGAGATTTAATGACCTTAAGTTTAGCAATTCTAATTTAGGGATTATTCTACGGCTTTGTAAAGATCTGAAGGATCCCTGAATAACTGTCCACAATCTATGATTTCTGCCAAGGAGGCTTGGTTCTTTCACTGGAATATATTCTTTATAGATTGGCTTCTGTCATGTAAACCTTTCAAACAGCTTGAGGCATCTAATACTGGTATTTTAAATGTCTGTTTTCAATAAAGAATGACAAAGGAATTTGTACTCCATATTTATAAAATAATTTTCATGAGAATGATTCTTATTATAGGATAGGTAAGTAATTTTTTCCAGTTTCAGTGGAGTGGAAAATTATGCAAAATGTAAATAATGTTTATTTTATACAACCATTTTGGCCACTTTCTTAAAGAGTAACTAATTCAGGAGTTGACTAGAAAAAGGAATGTAGAGTTGAATCTATGTGAAGGAATAGAATAAACAAACTTGTCTTGGTAAGCATATCTAATTAAAAGTCCACTACATAGGATTCATCCAACTGAATGCCCTTCCCTTACCCCTCCCTTTCCAAGCACCTAAAATTTGGGTTCTCAAAATTATTAGGAAGCACCAGCAAACACTGATTCCTCTTATTTCTTCCTCCTTGAAGGTGCTCTATAGAGGTTTGTCCATTCTGTACTACTTTAACGCAAATTGTAACGCAACATGGCAGCTCCAAGTGCCCTGCGCCCTATGTAAATATAAAGGCGTTGTTCTTTTTTCATTTTTTTCATTCATTTTTTATCAAGTTTATAACAAAAAAAACAAAAAAACAATGCTTTGTAGATACAGGCAATTATATACTAATGAAAGCATACTTATGGTTATTATATTCCATTTCTGCTAATAGATCCCCCTAAATCCTAAATAGTGTACCTTTAATATTAGTTGTTTGATTTTTGGAACATCACTTGCAAAAATGTCCAGAATGTATGTCTTTATGCAAGTATATTTTCCAGGCAATATTCCTGATTAGATCGTGTACATTTAAGACATTATGATCTAGCTACAAGCAGACAAATAAAACACAGACTGCAAATGAGTAATGGCTTTCCATCACTTACCATTGGTATCTGGCCCACATACCACCACGGAATGACGGTGATGAACTCATCCAAAGCTGGCTGCCAGAAGACGACCACCATTTAACCTTGATGAGACTATCTTACATCTGATATTGCTTACAACTAAGAGTCCGGACAATTTTGACCTAAAATTGAAATGCTGTACAAGCTAAATGCTGATTCCAAAATCAACTTACAGTTGAGATACTTTTGGCACACCATACACCTGCAGTTGCAGTAACTGACCCTTATTTGCCTATATCTAGTCATATTCTCAAAATCTGCTATCTTTAAAAGGCCATCAACAGCTTCACACAACTGAAATTAGTGTGAACTAGGTCAGACAGTAAAAAAGGTAAAATATTGGGAAAAATGGTAAGAAAAAAGAAGAGCATACTTATCTGAACTCGGATATTTCTAAAGCACAGTGTTACATTTGATCAGAAAGGCTGGCACTTGTTCCCTAGAGGACTATTACTTTCAGCTTGTGGAAACAGAATGCCACAGGAGAGTTCCTCCAACACAGAGTACTCCTCTCTCTGTCTCTCTTTCTCTCTTTCACTTTTATTATTCTTGAATCTCTGTGTTGGAATGTGTGCTAATATTCACATTTATCTGTCCTACCCATGAGCTTTCACATTTTGGTCAATGCTGAGCCATCGCTGATATGAAACACCTTCCACTAAGATATTTATCTGTGTGGCACAATCCTTCTAGTTGGAGGCAATATTGGAGATTTTTCCTTCAAATGCAGAATTTTGCAATTGTAGGTACATGAAGTAGGTGTTATTCATTATCAGATCATTATCATATAAGGTGATGTAAAAACTGTCTGTTGCAGTGTACAGTGATAAAAAGGTGAAAGTGCATGACAATATCTACACAGCTGAAAATATGTCTAACAACTTGTGTGTGTGTGTGTGTGTGTGTGTGTGTGTGTGTGTGTGTGTAAAGCTGTATCAAATGTAACCATGTTTAGAATTTGTTTAAATACACTTTCTTATGTACATCCCCATTAGCTTCCATGTTAAGCAACTGACCTACAGTCAAAATGGAGTCCATGCAGTACTTGCCACATATCCAATCATATCACACAATAAAATGTGTTTTTGCTGATTCAGTATAATCTCTAAATATGTTCAACTGCCCAGGAATTCATCATGGAACAAACAAAAAGTGCTTGACTTTATTTTATTTATGAGCATAAATGTGCTGTGGTTTTAAGGCATTGGCGTTAATGGCTGCAGTTGTACTTTTGGGAAGGGTGGAAGGGTAGCAGGCGTATCACCAAACACATAGATAATTATCACAAACACTGTTTGAAGCATGTGTACAGTGCTACCCAAAGAGCGGACAAGTGCCATACTCACCCTCCTTGGATGGCCGTTTGACCTCTGCACTCAGGTTGCATGCATGCGGTGTGCGCAGCTGCGCTGTTAGGCACCCTTCGGTTCGTGGATTTAAAGGCAGCACCACATTGCTGAGCATTAAGACACTCTCAGATTCCCCATCACCCAAATGCTGAGGGCAAGTGCATTTGGAGTACACTATTCCACACGACTCCACCGACCCCTTCTCTCCCTTCAAACAATTTTCCAACCACATGCATAAGACCTGACATCCAAACTGGCTCGGGCTCGCCTTGTTTAAAACCACAAACTCCACCACTGACTTCTCATCTTCCTCCTTTTTCTTTGCAACCAATCCGTTGTAATCATAGGGGAACACCCGTCGTATCTGGACAAAATTTTTGTCATAATGCAAAAACACGTAAAAATTCTTTGCATCACACAGATACACAATGGATTCATTGATCTTTAAGAGTTCGTTGATTTTCTCATGAGAGAAGTGGTCGAACTGGTAAACCAAAAGGGAGAACTCGGAGCAACTTAACTCGCGTGTGTAGAGTTTCAGGTAGATGCTGTATTTGGTAGGATCAGGGTTTTCCAATGTCCATGTGCAGTTTGTGAAGTTCTTCGGGAACATCTCATTCACAGAGTAGGATCCATAAATAACTCCCTTAACCAGTGTGGAACACCAGAAATCTTGGGCACTGGTATATCCAAACATAACCAATAGATAGGTGGAAAATATATAAATCAACAAATTACGAACAGCCTTCATCCTATGTCATTTGGCCTGAAAAAAGAAAGAGAAGATTAAATAAGGATTCATTGTAAATTTATTGATTTTTGGCATCGGTCTATACATACATATATATATATATATATATATATACACACACATATATATACATACACACACACACACACAGACACACAGATAGAGAGAGTGACAGATAACAAATGAAAGGAAAAACATAGTGTTTTAGTATGGTGATGGGCCGGGCAGAACAGTTTCTATGTGAGATTCTACAAATGCTTATACTGGTGGTATTATCACCATTATGCCAAAAGATATTTCCTCATTTGATGTTTTGCTGATGGTAGTGGAGAGCAGTAAAATGTCAGTCCAAAATCTCCCATAATTGTTCAACTGGATTGAGATCTGGTGACTGTGAAAGCCAGAGCCTATAAATTACATAAATTTTTAAACTCATCAAACTACTCAGAAGGCCCCCATGCCCTCTGCATTCTTAAACAGGCGACTCCCATCAGGATAGGATAGAAATATTACATGGCAGGATAAAGGTGATCAGTCACAATAGCTTTGTATTGATTTACAGTGACCACCCCAACCATGCCAACTAAAGCTTTCGCAAATGAACTAGAGAACGTGGTTACAGGTTAGGATTATGCCTTTAGCCATTTCCTATTTGCTATTATATTGCACACTGCACAAAAATTATTCTATATTATTTTGCTGAGAGGAAACACATTTTGGATAAACATTGCCACCTTGTGGTTCCAAATAAATTCAGACTCACTATTTGGCACATGCACAGCAGTGAAGACAGAAATTATCATTAAATTTATATTTGATATGAATCCTGCCTATAGAAAGGTGTTTTGGGGGAGTGTTTAACTCCGGCAGCTGTGTAAACTGTATAAAGAACACAACATCTGTGGTATCCTCGTATAAGGTCGAGTCTTATTAAAAGCCTAGGAGAGAAACATACACTAACTGATTATCTGCAATGTATGAAGGCTTCGAATAGTTTCTCGGGTGGATTGACACTGGCAAGTCTAAGGATAAAATTGGTCGCATTGTAAATACTTAAATACAGCTACATCATTTGGTAAGGGCTCAATTCGGTTCAATGACCATGTAAAATAGAAATGCATGGCAAGTCACTGCAGTGGTGCTGTAGGAAAATCCAAAAAGGTACCCGACGAGGGAAATAGCGGCCAGTGACACAGACTCGGTGTGAATTACTGAACCGTGAGGGGATTAACATGCAGCAGACTTTCACAACGCAATTGGACGCGTTACTACTGGACACGAAACTTTAATGTGAACTGGCTGCATTAGATGCATTTTACGCATCACAAATGCATTCCAGTATTATAGAAGTCAGCGCGCCAGCGCGCGCGCGCGCGCAAGAGAGAGAGAGAGATGCTATTCAATGTCCTGGTTGCATTAATCCTGCAGCCACTGCAGTTGTGTGCAGTGTACTGTGCTGTTGTGTGTTGTCGTTCATACACTTTATGTGAACGCCACGAGATTCCCCAGACTGAAGCAGTTCAGTGCTTACGCACGACATTTAAGCTGTCTCACTGCTTTAGCCGACTTGAATGCGGCAGTTATCTTGCGATAATGCAAAGCAGACAGTGTACAGGCTTTTGCACAGAGAAACATCAGCTTCTTCAACACGTTTCTATAGAACACGAAAGGATTGAACTATGTACGCTCGTGTCAATTTCACACAGTCGGTGCCAACGCTCAATTTTCTCATTTCATTCCTTCAAAAAAAGCCGAATATTGCGTTCTGAACTTCCCGTCAAATCTCGACCATAATGGGAGTCCTGGAATAAATTTGGCGTAGTTGTGCTGAATTAATCAAACGCGGAGACAATGACGTGCCAATGCAACTCATTCACCCTGGCATACAATTATATCATCTTCGACACTTAATGATAATAATAATAATAATAATGATAATAATAATAATAATTATTATTATTTACCTTACACTCCAGAAGCTATGGCTATTTTTCCCACATACTTGAAGACATTCTTCAGAAACAACAAAATGCGATGCTGTTTTGCCAATCGAGATTTTCCATTGCCCACGACACGAATCCGGTGCAACAAGATGGATTAGCGGGCAAAAACGCGTTCGGCTCGGACGTGGCTCATCTCCCTCCTTCCATTTTTTTTTTCCACCCAAAACGGAGCCAAAGCGAGAGCAAGACCCAAGCGCGTGGCGCAACACTAATATGAGATGCTCCCTCCAAATAAAAACAATCTACAAAACAAAACGTAAAGGTATGTCGACTCTCCGTTGCCTCTTAAGATAGTGGCAGGGTAAAAGAGCGGAATCGTTTCCGGATGGTGCGGACACTCGCTTGAGAGAGAGAGAGAGAGAGAGAGAGAAAGAGACAGACGCGTTCTCAGTGCGCGAGCTGCAGTAGCACGTCACTGCCGCTGAGATGATGCGCGCACGAGGTCCTCTCGCGCGCCGTCTCTCACCACCTTCACCCCCTCATTTTTTTATATAAATCGTCTGGCTTCCACCAGCACTCGTTACCGTTTAGAATCAAGCCGTGGAGGCGTCCGTCAAATTGCACTTAGCGCTACAGGGGTGCTTCTGCGACAATGGACTACAAATTGTATCTGAATAGCAATGCTGAGGATATCTGGACGAAGAAAAACGTTACTGTTCAAGTGAAAGCTATCCGGGGTTTTGTTGTTATTGTACTTTTTTTTTTTAAACACTGTATACGCTATGCCACAACTCCTTGGTTTTATCTCTTCATCATGGGTTTGGTGTTTTGACCAAGGAGTAGCGCACGAGGAGAACTTTTAAAGAAATTCTGCTCCTGCCTGTCTGCGCAAAATGAGGCACTTCTTGGAGCGTCTCATACAGCTGCTTATCTCATTGGTTGCAAAACGGGGACTCAAACAAAATTGCATATATCTATCTTTAGTTTAAGATCAGCAACACAGTAGAAACCGGGCAGTGTGTGATACCAGAGACTGTATAGGGTCGAGATGGGACAATGCTGGAAATACAGGGTGACCAAAAAGTAAGGAACCAATAAGAATACAACTTCATAGCTTACTTATTTGTGTATTTACTGCATCATATTACAACATATGCTATGTATGTTCACCCTACACTGAAGTATTTTCTCAGCATCTGTATATTTTTGTTCTTGTTGTTGTTGTTGTTTTTCGGATTCTGTTCAACATAATGATAGGTATGCTATTTGGTCAAGATATTCCCATTGCTGCCTGACTTTCTTTTCGGACTCTGCAGAAAGGGGCAGCACTTAATTCTTATCCATGGTGTCTGGATTACGTAAATACTTCCCCTCAAAAGGCACTCAAGATTCAAGATCCAAGATCCTTTATTTGTCACATGCATAGTCATACAAGTACGACACACAGTGAAATGTATCCTGAACCGCTCCTTTTGACTGTGCAAATATTATAAACATAAGTCAATTTTAATTTAAAAAATCTGGAATTCTCTGGAACAAATAAAAATGAAGGAATTACGAATAAAAATAAAGAAATTGTTAGGGAACATGAAAGAAAACAATAAGTAAATAAAAAGCTAAAAAAGGAGCACAGTCTGTGCGGAGCGGTCAGGAAGGCGTCCCGACGTGGCCGCGCCATCTTAGCGTCACCTTGGTTATCATGTCAGCATAAAATCCAGGCCTATCTGAGTGATTAGTAATGCAGTATTTGCACATTAGCCGTTATTTTATCTGCTTGCTTGTTTTTGGGTTTTCACTGTACAGTGTAAGGCCTGATTTTGCTACCACATACATTATAAAATAATTCTTTAGTTGTGAGCTTGGACTGGAGGTCTTAGAACACAAACTGTGACAGGCTCAGCACGTTGATTTAGAGCCGTTCTGACCAAAGACAGCCAACTACAAAGTTCTGGAAGTGTCAGGATTTTTTATTTTTATTTTTTATTAAAATCTCACTTAACTAAAAGCCACCAAACGCATGAAACAGCTACAAATATGCTAGTGGCAATGTGCCATTTTCACACTTCCAGGTTTTTGCTGCCAAAAGTGGCTTTCTCGCAGTCATTGTACTTCACTAAAATAACAATGCAGTGTAAGAAAAGGAAATGGAATCATTCACTGTTTATCTAAACTGTTTAACTAAACTGCCACTGCGGTGAATAGAAATGGTTTGCTAGCTTAACAAAGCTAATTTGACAGAGTTTAACTATAAGTTTGGCCTGAACAAAACAGAAATGCAGTTAGGTAATTTTAGCAAATGGAAAAATTACAAATGTTTTCACCAAGCTAGCCAGGTAATTGTGATTTGATGTATATTTTCTTCCTCAAAATGTGAACTGTATAGTGAATGTTACAGATTTAACAAAATCCAATATGTTGATTGATCTAAAGGAGTTGCCAAAACACTGCCGAGGCTAAATTTCATAGGATGTAAATTCTTCATGGAAGAATTCTTTCACAACTATCAGGGTAAGGTAACATTAACTAATGCAAACATTAAAGAGTCTTTTTTTATGTTTTATTTCATAGATAACATTTCAGTTAATTTCCAGTTATAGCTTTACTAAATTATACAATTTTGAATAGTTGCTAACAAAAGGTGAACATTAATGCGTCCATGTTGAATTTCAACATTGTGTCGAAAATTATATAATTCTAATGCAAAGTAAAATGCAGCATATGTTTAATTTGCTCTCTGCGTTTCGTGTGTACATTGAATAAAAGTATTACAGATTTTCTTTTTTTCGTGTTTGTTATTCAGAGGAAAAGCAGTGTGAACCCAGTTGATCAGTATGAACTTGAAATTGCAGCGTGTGTGTGTGTGTGTGTGTGTGTGTGTGTGTGTGTGGTAGGTATAATGAAACTGGGGTGTGATAAGTTTGACAGTTTATGATATTTTATGATGGAGTTAAAAGTGACTTAAATTTTTACAATGTATGTTAGGTGTGTCCCTTAATACTGGACTTACATCCTTGAAAATAACATTTTCAATTATTAACCATCTAAGAAAAATGCACCCACATGCATTTGAGTTATGTTAAGTACTTGCTATTGTGAAATAGCACAGTTTCAGCTGATTTCACCAGCAATAACCTTTAGAAGTTTCATTAAAATGCTTTGCATAAAACCTAAAACACTTTACAAATCAAACAAATAAATGAAGATATGATGGTTCTTCCACAACTGATTTTTCACTATAATAAAGAGTAATTTATTTTCTCTCTGGGATCAATAAAGTCCATCCATCCATCCATCCAATCCAACAAAAGTAAAATATTTAAAATGGATATAGCCTCCAAGTAAATTGTTTTTCTTGCTTGTGAACAGTGAGAAAATAGTCACTGAGTGTGCAAGAAGGAAAGGATCACATCAGGCAACAACAGCTGTACCAGATTGCTCTCACTGTCTGGTCCTGTGACTCTTTCTTCATATCTACACTACTATAATAATTGTTAAACAGAATCTTATTTGATCAACTAATAAACAGTTGGCAAATTACATTGTACTTTTCATTTGAGGTTCTGCCACTTTTTTGCAGGCAACTGTGCATTATTGACATAATATCACATCACATTAGCAAACATTCACAACATACTGGGCAAAGCACAAATGAGAAACCATTTCAGAACATTGCAAAAGCATATGATTTATATATTTTTTATTTAAAAAAAAGTCTAAAGTTATCCACTTTTTTTTAACAATGTGCAGAGGTGTGTCCACAGAGGTGTGTCCACAGACATGTATAGTTTACCAACCTTTTTTTTCTTACTGCTATAGAACTTATTTTCATGCTGAAACAGGTTTGGGCTCCTTAATGCCAGTGAAGGCTAAAGCATACAAAGACATTATTTAAATTAAATATTAAACTAAAAAGCATGTATTTGCAAATAATTTTTCTAACATTTGATAAAAATAAATTAAATTACATCTATCCACTTCACTATAATATTTAATATGGCATTTAAAGAAGGGGCATTTAAAAATATCTGTCAAACAAAATCTGTCTTGCAACTTGTGTTCGATGTTAGCCAATGCTAACTTGACAAAAGAGGGGGCCACCTGCTGGGCATTTCTGCCTGAAGCACCTCTAATGGTGCTATTGAGCAGGCTGCAGAGTTATCAATGTTTTGCTGATGTTTCACTTCTTTAATCCCAGAACATCTCAAGGTGGCTGAGCAGTGACATTGTTCATGTTGGAGCAAGAGCCAGAAACAGGATGATTCAGGTGAGGTGGGTCTCTCAGCTAGAACATGATCCTCACTTTCTCCTTATTTGTAGCACAAGCTAATGGATTTTAGTGGAAGCTTCAGGGTGTTTATCCCAAACAGTAGCATGTTGAAAAGACATAGAGGAAGCCCCAGACATTTACGCATGTAGTTGTTGGCTTTTAAGTTCAACTTCTGAGCTGTTGTTGAGGTGATGTCATACAACTTCAGGGGCCATATCAGACGTTAGTGTAATGCGAACTGGTAACACCAGACCTTGAATTTCCTTGGTAGGAAGCCTTGATCAATCTTGGTTGGACCGTCAAAAAGCTGGGATGTGACAGAGGCAGCCACATGCTTGTCAGACAAGTTGGCCATGTAAATCTTCCCAAGGCTTCACACAGGCTGATCCACCAAAATCTTGATTTTATTGCCATCAACTGAGAAGATGTTGTCGTTCCTGGCTCCTTTCCAGATAAAGAGACTGTGGGACCTAGCTAGTTTTATCTTGATCCTGTCCATGTTAGCATCTGCTCATGCCTTTTCATGGGGTATGAAGGTGTGTTACTGTCTGTCAAGTGGCTTTTATTGTCATTTCAACCATTTAGATGATACAGTACACAGTGAAACAAGACAACATTCCTCCAGGACCAAGGTGCTATATATAGGACAACACAGAAGTACACATGTACATAAGAAGACAAAAGACAACATAAGACAACAAACTGCATGTGTGCAAACATAGCAAAGACAACAAAGTGCAAGTGTGCAAACGTGCAAAAATCGAAGACAGTGCAGACATCACAAGACAAGACAGTGCAGAGCTAATCCAAATCGAATGTTCAAAAATTTCAGAGGTAAATGAATGTGTACATTTGAGTGTGTGTGTGTGTGTGTCAGTCCAGTCCCTGAGTGTTCGAATGCTTCGGTACATCTTGCCAGACTGTGTAACAGTCATCAGGAGTCTAATGGCTTGTGAGAAGAAACTGTTACACAGTCTTCCAGTAAGGGCCCGAATGCTTCGGTACCTCTTGCCAGACTGTGTAACAGTCATCAGGAGTCTGATGGCTTGGGGGAAGAAGCTGTTCCACAGTCTGGAAGTGAGGGCCTGAAGGCTTCAGTACCTTTTGCCAGATGGCAGGAGGTTGAAGAGTGTGTGTGAGGGGTGTGTCGGATCTTCCACAATGCTGGTGGCTTTGTGGACGCAGCGTGTGTGGTGAATGTGTGTGATGGAGGGAAGAGAGACTCCGATGATCATCTCAGCTGGTCTCACTATCCTCTGTAGGGTCTTGTGTTCCAATATGGTGCAGTTTCCATACCAGACAGTGGTGCAGCTGCTCAGAATACTCTCAATAGTCCCTCAGTAGAAGGTGGTGGTAGATGGGCTTTCCTCAGCCTTCACCGGAAGTAAAGATGCTGCTGGGCTTTCTTGGCTATGGAGCTGGTGTTGAGGAACCAGGAGAGGTTCTGTAGTGCCAGGAGTCACTGGCTTGACTGGGATTTGACTCTTTGGACCATTTGTCTTTCACCAATAAGGATGAACTTAACAGCTGCTGTAAGAAGGATGGGAGAGATGAAACAACTCATTGTTGTCACAACTCTTTCTCCAGCTGATCCCAACCAGTTGAGATCTCCTGGGTTTTGTAGCTTTGTTAAAGTAGGTTGCAACTAGGCTCTGCATGCATGGTGGTATATAGAAGAAGTTGAGAGCAAAATTAATGAGCTGGTTGGGAACAGACCCATAGGCATTTCTGAGGTCCAACCATGTAGAGATCTGATTTGCTGTGCTTGGCTGTCTGGATTGCTCACAAATCATGGCTGAGTGACCCATGAAAACCTGGAAACAGTGCTATGCCTGCCTTTTGACAAATTATGTCGATGTAGGTGTTTGCCAGGAGGTAGCTGGTGTCGTGGAGAATAATTTGGAGACTCAGGCTCGGTTTCCAGAAGATTACAACTTTATTAGATGCCCAATAAAGCCGGGAGATCTGCAGATTCACCCTTTCTCCCGGACTTCCCAATCCTTTTATACTGGTGGTCCCACAAGAGAGTTCATT
>JAQMYM010000013.1:4618534-4630867 GCA_030014255.1 Parauchenoglanis ngamensis
AAAACTACGGGCACTGAAAAACCTTCAAGTACTTTCTAAGGCTGTAATTTTTTGGAGTTGCTGGTGTTGCTATTAAGAAAGAATTTTTGACCAGCTGCTTGTTCATGACACTGATTTTTACATATCTATTTTAGCATTAAACTCAATTTACCACTGAAGCAACAGGCAGCTAGACCTGTTTTGTAACATTTCTTAAATTACACCTGGGCTCGACTTACAAGTGTCATGCAGAAAAAAGTGTCAGGTCCATTTCTTGCCATTGGCTATTAAATATAACATGAGATCAGTACATTCATTTCCACACGAATAACTAAGGACACTGAGGTACAAAGCCACTTATCATAAGATAATATAATTCAGTCCAAATAATTTCATCAATGGGTTCATCAGTCTTTTTTAGTTTCGTGAGTGGAACATGGAGAAGGCGTACACTACATGATCTTAAGTAGCTAAGTAGTTCAGACTTTCTTTTTCCACTTAAGAAATATTAAAGAATGTTTTGACATGCATTGTCCTTACAGTATATGCAAATTATCCAAGAATTTATGTCATCATGTCTGGATTTCTGCAATTATTTGTTTGCTTGCATTAGTCAAATAGCTTTTGCTCCTCTCTAGTAAATCCAAATGGCAGCAGTCCATCTTTTTATTTATTTCTGAATTGCTGTCTCCAACAAATGGTTCCTGTCTATCCAAAGACTAACCTTAAGTGAAAGTGTTTGATGTCCACGCTTCTATACTTTGTAATAGTCTGTCCTTATGACATTAAGCGATCAGATTTAGTTAGCATCTTGAAGAAATACCTTAAAACCCATTTTTACAAGCTGGATTTTAATAGATCTTGGAATAAGCCATATTAATATCATCAATTTAATTTTTATTATCTTTTATCATACCATTTTGGTTTGTTTTATGTGTCTTATTTTATTAAGTCATGTAATCGGTGTAGTTTATTAAGTATAGAAGCACTTTGTAACTAAGGTACTCAGTATTTACTTAATTACTAAGATTCAGTATTAACTTAATGTAGAAAGTGTAACAAACCAAGAAGACTCAGTAACACTCAGGTGTTATGCCAAAATGGCAAAAGTTTTTATGACATCTGTATTGTGTTGATATAGACCTTATATGGTTATGTGGGTTATGTCAGTGATGAAAGGTTTATGTAGGTTTCATGAAGCACTCTGAGCACTGCCCCTAATAAAGTGTTTCTGATCATGTTCAATCATTATATCTTGCAACTCTGAGTTCTTGACAGCAGTCTTCACATATAGAAAAGTGTTTCCTAATAAAAAAAAAGCTTTCATCAGATTCCTGCACATATTTCGTTGGACTTTCTCCCTGACACAGGACTGTCAGATGACTCTCTGTTCTAAGTGCACTGATGCGTTATTCCCTTTGTAGAGAATAGCTTTGATTTCCTCTCATTTCTTCTCTGAATGGTTGCTGTAGGCTTTATGCACAAAAAAACACAGGCAAGAGACATTATTTAAAAATGGGATTCAAGTGGGAGCTCTGAGAATTACTTGTGGATTACGCTTTAATAACGTGTCAAGAAAAACCTATAAAATCCACAACTGAGGGGGAAAGCACTGCAGCAGAAGTGTATTTGAGATGTGGAAGGATGACACATTATGTAGAATAAAAACCAGTGGAGTATGTTTTCTTCTGGGAATCATTTACAGTGGCTTTCCTTCTTTTCTGGTTTCCTTTTTTCCCTCTTGAAACAGGCATGAAATTTTATTACTGACCTAAAATAGCAGAAAAAATCACTACCTGCAACTAGTGTGAAGCACACTATCCACCAAGGACCACAGCAGAATTGAAAGAGTTCTTGGCCACTATCAGAATCACTGATTGACATACAGCATTTTCTTTAAAGGTTATCCAGCAGCCATGTCAAATATGGCATGTGCTAAGCTGATTGCCAGACATGATATACTGTTATTGACTAATAGTCATGAACAGCATCTGTGAAAGAAATATAAATGAAGTATATCTTCACAATAATCAAGCAGGAAGCAGGGTCTGTTCACGCACTACAGACACCTTTAAACAGACCATTTTAAATAGAATCACTTTGATTCTGGCTTTTTTTGCCACAAAATGAAGAACACTGTGCTTGGTTTATTAGTTGTTTACAGCTAATAGACCAAGCACAGTGTTCTTAATTTTGTCATTACAGCATCTGAAAACTGAAAAATGTTTCTTAAAAGCAAAAATATTCTAATATCATTTGTGCTAGGGTACACCTAATTTAGCACATGAAATTTAGCTTTTTTTAATATAATAATAATAATAATAATTTATTATTATTATTATTATTATTATTATACTTATTATTATTATTATAATTATTATAATAATTATTATTATTATCATTATTATAATACTTATTATTATTATTATTATTATTATTATTATTATTATATTTTGTATTTCTTTTTCTCCAAAGCAATCACAGCTAAGCTTCTGCATACTGATTTCACCCTGATTGTGCATATATAGTCGAGAGTAGGTATTTCATTTGACTAGAACAATATTATAATAAGAAAACAATCACCTTTTAGAATGTTTTAATCTTTCTTTCCTTTAACCCTTTGTTTTGGGGAAACATGAATGTTGATGCAAATAGGATGTGCTCAAAATGGTAGGTGATTATGTAAATTAAATGCATAGGCCAAGAGACTAACCAGCTGAAATGAGCAATCAGAACTGGCAGTTTGCAGAGATGAGGGGGAAGATTAAGCTCTTGTTTAATTTTCAAAAGCTGGGTCTGTTCATAACAGATTATACAAATTTTAGCCCATAGGCTGGACAGTTCAGTTCACTGTTCAATCAACTGGTTGCTCTAAATTGTCTTCTTGTGAAACACAGTTACATCTTGCCTGCTTAAGGATTTTAACAAGAAAATAATTATTCTATGAGCTTAAAAAAAAATGATCCTTTACTGGTATGGCCTTCAAAATGATAAGTGGGCAAACATTGAAATGTGATCATAATATGTCGCATTCAAAAGCTTTATGGAGTGCAAAAGATATTTATGAGTAAACATTTCTAAATATTATTCCCTTTCATGGTAGTTAAATATTTATTTATTTATTTATAGAAGAGAAGACTTGCAAAAGCTTGAAAGATGCAGCTGCATTTGAATGAAGTCTGCATCAATGTTTACCCCAAATTTTTTGCGATATTGAGATTCAAATCACTGTAAAGCACTAGTATTTACAATACAGTATACTGTAAATATATTTAAATGTGTGCCTGTCATATGCAGGATTCATGCAAATACTTATTGACATGTATTTAAAGGAGCATATGAAATTTAAGTGCTTGCTTTTAAATTGTAGCCACATTGTGTTACAGTATTATTTGGATAAGTATCTGGAACATTTCCAGCCTAAAAGACCTTCATTTGCATCTGATTTTTAAAATACATAGATTATGATACAAATCTCATGAGGGCCATTTTACAAAATTATAATTGCTGAATTCATATTTCCTGGGTAGCAGAGCAGGCATGCCCAGCAGCAGTAGAAAGCAACGTTTTTTTCTTTTAGTTTAGTATTAAGGCATTTTTAATTTAAGCATTGGCAGATCATATTATTTTGTATTCCATATGTGATAACAGGGCAATGCACAAATATGTAATATACAGGATATTAATACTTAACTAATGCTTTCATAATGATAAATGAATATGTGTGCTAATCCATCAAGAATTAATGAAATATATACATTAACAGCCTCTGGGTTATATATGACTAGTGCTTAATAATGGTATTAGTTCAGTATTCACATCTTGTTCATTAATTCTGTTAATTAATATCATGCAATATTAATAAAGATCATTTACAAGATTAACATTATTAAATATCTTTATGTACACAATTGTGATTAATCCAAACTAGTTTATAGGTTTAGTTTAGAA
This sequence comes from Parauchenoglanis ngamensis, assembly GCA_030014255.1. NCBI lineage: Eukaryota > Metazoa > Chordata > Actinopteri > Siluriformes > Auchenoglanididae > Parauchenoglanis > Parauchenoglanis ngamensis. The sequence goes on from JAQMYM010000013.1 coordinate 4,622,465, forward strand.
TTTACATTATAGTGTAAAATTTGGGTTAACCTACAATAGTGTCACCCCTCATAATGAAAATGATATTTATTAGTACTATTATTTGGTTAACATAAGCTATCAAGATTAATACTTAAATGTTACCTTATATGAATGACCTTATTAGTGGTCATTCATATATGATTCAAAGGGGCTGTTAATGTGGATACTTTATTATTTTCTGATGGATCAGTGCATGCATTAACACATCATTAATGTGTTAATAAGAGCGGTATCTTATTAATAACCATCCAACTGTACTGTTCAAACCTGTACTCACCTCACACTCTGTATCTGTCATTAACTGAATTTATATGCATCAGTAGGCTTTCCAGTATCTCCACCCCAGAATCTTTTTAGGTCTTAGAAAGTTCATTCAAATGATGACTGTTATGTCCTTGGGGTTGGAACTAAATCTAATCATGTGCATCCATGGATTAATATGAGTCTAAGAAATACTTCCTCCCCCTCATATATGAGTCACAGCTAACTGAAACAACATCTTTCTTCCACTTGTGAGTCTTTTAAATGATCAGGTACAAAAGCTAATTTGTTAACTAAACTGTTAAATGGGAATGCGAATTTCTAGCTTGCCTAATAACAAAACAGCGTATTTTAGGATGAGAACCAATATAATTAGAATGTAAAAACAATTAATCTGACTTGAATTAAAATTTAGACATCTTCACTGACTCATATAAGAATTAAGTTATAAGAAAGGCTACTTTAAAAGAAGGAATGAATGCAATCACCTCAAACCATGTTAACAGAACTAGTTTAAAAAAAGACATTTAAAGCATTTGAACAAAATATGAAAGAATCTCACTGAAACATGATTAATTTGGTGGATGGTAGTTAAAAAAAGTAAATACAAATTAAAGTGGATTTTATCATCAGTACAGGAAATTTATATTTGTTGCTATAGATATTAGTGCCATGGCAACAGCATGGAAAGAAAGGACAATTTATAAAAAGTGAGAATAAAACAATCAGTCTCTGAGGTTATTTAGAGAGGGTACGGTACACTCCTCAGCACCTCCACAAAGGAGCAATAGCATTGTGTCTTTCCTGACATATCACTGTGACCTAAGCAGATTTATTGGTATGTGCAAGTAAAATATATAAATATAGCAGTAACAAATAAAATATAGCAAAAATAAATCCATCATCATATTTATTCAACCATGACGTTCATAGTATTAGAAGACATGAGACCATGGACATTGTTAGCAGATACAGGTATAACATAATATGTACCTCAGCTATAATATACTGGTCTCTAGCAGAGAAACACCATTCTCCAGTGTAGATTGTAAATGATAAATTAAGACTGATAATCTACAGTCATAGGAAAAAGAAAATACACTCTCTTTTCATTCTATATATTTATTTATCAGGGTTATCATAACAATTGTGTGGTCCTCATCAACGTCTATAAACAAATAACCTCATGTGACAACAACAACAAAAAACACAAAAGAATTCAATATGCACTCATTTTCCCAAAAAATATACCAACATTAAGAAAAATGGTAGGAAAAAATAAGTACACCCTATAATTAAGTAACATGTAGAAACACCTTTACCAACAATAATTTGAAGAAACCGTTTTCTGCAGGAGATTTTCAGTCTCTTACATCATTTTGGAGAAATTTTGGCCCACTCATCTTTACAGCATTGCTTCAGTTCATTGATGTTAGAGGGCATTTGTTTACGTGCAGCTCTCTTAAGATCCTGCCACAGCAATTCAGTTGGGTTGAGGTCTGGATTTTGACCATTCCAGCACCTTGATTTTTTTTCTCCTTTAGCCATACTGTTTTCAATTTGCTGGTGTGCGTGGGATCATTGTCCTGTTGCATGATCCAATTTCAGTCCACCTTAAGCTGCTATACAGATGGACTCATATTTGTCTTAAGAATATTCTGGTATAAAGTGGCGCTCATTATTGTCTTAGTGAAGGCAAGTTTCCCAGGTCCTGTGGTTGCTAAACAAGTCCATATCATCACCCCTCCACAACCATGCTTGACAGTTAGTATGAGGTGTTTGTGGTGATACACTTGGTTTGGTTTTCACCAAATATGGTGATGACCAAATATCTCCATCTTGGTCTTTTCAGTCCAAAGGATATTGTTTCAGAGCTTTTATGGTTGGTTCAGATGCAATTTTACAATTTGCTAATTCATATTGTCAAATTTTTTGGATAGAATGATCTTTTTCTAGCCATCCTACAATGAAAACCATATTTGTTCTGTCTTTCTGATTATGCTGTCATGAATGTAAACATTTAATGTGCTTACATAGCCTGTAGGTCACATGGTGATGTAGATCTTGGATTTTGCTATATATTTTTACTATATCCCTGAGCATTAAATAGTCTGACCTTGGACTGAATTTGTTGGAATGCCCACTCCTGGGAACACTACAAATGGGGAGATAGTTGTCCAGCTGTCAAACAATCCATCTCACTGTAGAATGGTGAATTTAAAATTATTTGGAGATGGCATTATAACCCTTCTCTGAGGTCATGGCTGATGTCCTTTCTTATTGGAACTCCAGAACAGCAAACTGCCAAAAGTTCTGCTTTTAAAGAGGTAGTCACTATACTTGAAGATTAACTAACATTGTGCATTTCATTTGTAACACTTGGCTGCTAATTACTCTGTCAAAGATTGTTGAAGTAGGAAGGGTGTAGTTATTTTTTCCCACCTGGTTTCTGAATGTTGGTTTACGTTTTGGAAAAAAAATGATTACATGTTGAAATCTGTTGCGTTATTTTATTGCCACCTGAGGTTATAAATCTGCATATACCTGAAACATATGTTCTAGTCAATATTCAATTACAATGTACGGTATTTGCACTGTTTTAATAAATCACTCTTAGTGGGCCCTTTATGGAAACTATATGTGAAACTGAGTGATAATATAAATGTAATCTCAGTAAACACCAGAAAAACAGGTTTACTTAGTGACCTGGAAGGAGAATAATTTCCATATGCTGAATTAGGTTGTGAAATATAAGCCTGATTTACTGATGACTAAATGAACAAGACATTACTAAGTATGTAATAATAATAATGCTAAAAATAAATGGGAGTAATGTTTTTGTAATATGAGATAATGTACATACATATTTGCCTATTGTGAAAATATCACATCATATTGGCATTTGATATAACTCTAACTTTTGCAAGGAACTGAGAGAAAAGTCACAGTTAAGTGATTGAGGTGCATATGTGTGTGTGTGTGTGTGTGTGTGTGTGTGCGTGTGTGTGTGTGAATTATTTTGTGTAAGTGCTCCAAAATTCACCATCCATCTATCTAGCCAGTAGGTAAAAATGGCTGAGTATGAATGTATCCATGATGAAAAAGGGCTGAAAATGTTTGATGTACTGCAATAATGTTCCCTTGACCCAGTGTTTCTGCCAGAGGATAAACTAATCAGAAATGCAAAAGTATGTGCTATAAAGGGAAGGCTTTTTTTATTTTATTTTATTTTTTAGGTTTTTAAGAAATAATTTGTTTTATTTTTCCTATGTTAGTGTATTTCAACAGTGGAAACTTTCATTATATAAAACAGAACAATAAATATTTGAAGCATACAATGGAGACTCCCTGAACATGAACAAGAATACATTTTAATTTTTCCTACCATGCCCTCCAGGGCTTCCATGAGTTTGTGTATTCCAGTGTGTTTAATTTTGCTAGCAATGTAGCTTATGTCAGTAATGTCAATGGACCTTTTAATGCCATACTTTAATATCAATTCAAAATGTACCAAGACTAATTTATTATTGATGTTGGTAAATAACCGTCATTCTCATTCCGATTTAGATAAAGATTTAGAATGTTTAGATGTGTAGCTAAAATTGTTGTACTTGTCAGTGTAGGTTAAAGACCATGAATAATCACATTAATGGCTGCTTCTTACAGAAATGAATTTATAGTTAATAGCCATTGAAGGCTGTTATGGGTCAGTTAGTCTAATCTTATTTGCCTATGCTCCACCAGTTTCATCTATTATTAACATGATTAGCATCTTTGGGGTAAATGTACCTATAATGTTATTCGATGTTGAGTTAGTGCTCATTTAGACTAATTGCTGCAAAACTGTTCTTTTTACTTTCGGTACCAGACTTTCTCCTAGAGCCTTATGGGTTAGATGCATAGCAGGAGAAGATCTACACCCACCTGGATCTATTGACTAAATGACAATGTTTTCTGTTCTCAAATACAGCCCTGCAGATGGTGTTGATTAGGCGTAATAAACCCAGGGTCAGTTTTCTCCACTTGGAGTAAATGTGTTCTTTCCTGCTGGGATTGTACTTTCCTCTTTGCACTTCCCAAATTTATAGTCTGAGATATTAATGTGATAATCATTGCTGTGTTTCCCTTAGGCATTATTGTCAGGAGATATGCTTCAAGGAAGCTTCATCCTTCACTCACAGGACCTGTGCAGATAGGCACAGTCTCTTGTCTCTCAAGACCATAACACCAAACAGACACACACGCACACACATGCAGAGAGAAAATTGGGGTCTCCTGTGGTGCCTTACAACAGGTTATTGCGCACAAACAAAATGTAGGTCCAACTGAGAAAGCACAACATGAGGTGAGCAATCAGTAAGGCTTTGTGTCACATCCCACCTTTTACAGGATGACGAATGTTGCTGCTTGGAAGACTGGGGAAAGTTTGATCTGTAAGCACAGTATGGATGGCACGATAGATAGGATTGGTGCAGCATAGTAATAGCAAATGCTGCTCAGCACAGCAGGGAGGTAGAAAGAGAAAGGGGGAGGGCATTGCCACCATTTAAATGCAGACAGCAATCCTGTTGGATGGACACAGTGCAGTGGTCTGCGCAGTCTTGCTGTGCCCTGACAGATAATAATTAGCCTCAACAAATACCCATGACCTCACAGGAGCTGGGAAACAGATGCAAGGCATCGGGAGGCAGACAGTCACAGCATCAACATCAAGTCTCAATATGATTTACCACATAGCAGCTTTTGTTGATCTGCATATCTGCTGCTCCTGAGGTTGGCTCCTCAGTGCTAATGTAAAGTATCTAAAATGTCCTGAATATGTGATTTGTAGCTGAATCAATTGAGACCAATAGCAAATGGTTTGGGGGAGGGAGATTTGTGTTCTCTTGCTATGCAGTTTTCTTCATTGCATAGACCCAGTGTCTATTTATTCCCTCGATCTTACCATCTGCTAGGACAACATTTGGTTCACTGTGGTGTCCTCTATGTAAAGTAATATTTTAACCTCACCACAGTCTCCTTGTTTTACCCCTGCATCCTCCTGTTAAAAATAGGATCAAACTAAAGAAAAGTTAACACCAGAGGGTGCCAAAGCTTTTTCTGTACCCAGATGTTGAATTATTCTCCCCCACCCTTTTTTTAATGGCTTGTGTGTAACAAAAATTTTTTTTTTTTTTTTAATATGGCCCCTTAAAAAAATCACAAGACAGGAAAATATTTCTTTTGTTTCAAGGTGGAATGAAATCTCTCCAGGACAGGCTTGAGCACTGCCCAATGTAACAATAAGACACTGGCTACCATTAAAAGGGTAAAATAATATCTAGCTAACACTCAGACTCAAATGCATTTACTTGAGCATAAATATTGTGCCTAACAAGTCCAAGACACAAAAGTGCATCCCAAAGATATTCACATGCACACAAAACCCCTTAAGATGTTGTTAGTAGACATAGCCCAAAATATCTTAGCAAGTCAATGTATCTTAAGTACCTCTCGCTGCAGATTTGGTACATCTCCTCTGACTTCTGAAGTCAGTGTGTTTCAAGCTGTATAAGTGTGTTTACTGTGTTGTTTCATGTTGTACAACATTGTGAGGATTAGGGTTAGGGGTTAGGGGTTTGACTTGTAGGAGTTGGATAACCTCGAGCTCCACTCTTATATTTTTGGTTCTAGGTAAAATATCTTGAATATTGGCAAATTTAATTGACTCTGAGATTATTTAGCCTGATTTTAGATGCTTTTACACATTTCAAGCTTTACATTTTCATAGGCGGATAATTTTGCTTATTTCTTGTAATAAATGTTTAAAATTATCTTCCAAATTAGAACAGGACCATTTCAAGCTTGAAATTAGTAAAAAAAAAAAAAAAAGAAAAAAAAAGAAAGTCTATTTAATGAGTAGAAAATAAAATATTGAAAACTTATAATATATTAAGTTTACTGTCTTTGCATAAATTTCAACTGGGTGGAAGATATTTTCACTTGCTTACTTAATTTTTGCAATTATATCTTTTATATATAATTTGTGAATTGAACTCCAGCCAAATTTCATGGCAAGAAATTTATACCACATGTATGCATGATAGCTTCTTCACAACCTCTAAACAAACAAATATATAAAAATGAGCCTTTGGATTTGGGTTGCAAAATCTGCTTGCATTATGCCTACTGTTTTGTTTCAGGCAGTTGTTTAAGGTGTGCACAAGAAAACTGACAACAGCCAAAAGGGAGCAGGAGGTGAGCGGGAGATAAGGAGAATTAACTTGCTTCTCACTAAGCCTGCTTCGTTATGCTGCCAACTCCAAGCTCAGGCCCCCGTCAAGAGATCAGGGGAGAATTAGTGTGCTATAATATTAAGACAGGAGGGATTCTGTAGAAAGAATGGAAAGACACGTTAAGGTCAGTGCCCAAAGACTGATCCCTTTTTATATGTTCTCTTGGGAACATCATTTTTGTCAACAGACCTCACATGTAATGTTTAAGAAAAGCATTTTTTCCCTTTTCCTGGCATAAGGCAAGTCTCATATTTAGCATAAAGTCTCATAAAGCAGAACTCATATTATAGAATACAAAAAAACTAAAACTGAAATAGCTACACATGTGAAATAACAGCCTGTACAATGCCCTGGTGAATCTGCAAGTTTAATCAAGTGGTACAGCAAAGTGGATCTTTCACACACTAATGCATCAGGCAACAAAAGACAATTCAGCACATAGAGACTGAGATGTTGAATTGTCTCTTTGCAGTTCAGGTTTGTTTATGCTAAACTGGTCACACATTAAAGTATGCTAGAATATCTCATGGTTACACCCTGTCATCCAGTGAGTTAATTGTATCAGTTCAAGTAAGTCTTTTTGGTGACATTTAAAATGCACGGAGGCTCGAGGCTTTGCTTGAACAAAAAGATGGAGCAACTGCATTTGCTGGAGTATTGAGCAAAATTGTTAGCCCACGCATATGAGGGCTATATATCAGAGGCACACCAGAGACTTGCACATCTAGTATTGCCAAAAAAAATACCATTCTGTGTGTGAAATAAATAGGCATTTTAGTTTAACCAATTCTTTTACTTATCTTTTATTATCTTTCATTTGTCACTGATTAAATGCCATTTTGGCGAGGACTGAGGGCACTCTCACACTGAGGGGGTCAAGCACAAGCTCATTGCCTATGCTGTGCATATTGGAGACATTTTTTGAAAATCTATGGAACATGCAGCCTAGCCGAGGCTCCTGGTGAGGCATCATTGCCACAAAGAATGACAGATGTCCAATATGGACCAGTATTAGACAAATTACCAATTTTCACCTACTTGCCTGAGTGACAAGCCTTCCAATATATTCCGTCCATGTGTATCTGAGACACATCCTGCTGTGCCCAAGGTAATCTAAGCATATGAGCTGGCTGTTCAGTGTAGAGTCACATTGTACTGTGCTGTAGTGTAGTGGTTAATGATTCTTCAAATAAAAATTCTTAATTTAGAAAATTAAATGAATTTCCAAGATTGGCATACTGTTTCTTGGCAACCAGTGATCAATTCAAGAGAATGAATGACTTTAATCAGAGATTTCTGTTATCAACTAATACATTTGTGTAAAAAGTTGTGTTGGAAAGACAGTTAGCAAATTAGCATACCTGTTTTGCTGAAACCTGAAGTCTTTGTGTTTTTAGTCGTCTAATTTTATCTACAAAAGCATTACCAGATTATGAATACAAGTAGCACTGAATATATTATAATGCTATGAACAGTCAATTAAATATACGTATTTTCCAGAAAAGACAGACAGGTTAAAATTTTCAGGAAAAAAAGTGTAAAAAGCTTGCTCTGTTCACAAAATATTCCATTTAGTATGTCCAGAGTGATGACCTTAAGAAGTATATAAGGCAGAAGTGACCTGAGGCTCTGCTGCAGCTGTGCTATTTTTATATGGAAGTTTAAAATGGGTCTGGTTTTTTGGGTCTGGTTCCTCTCAAAGTTTCTTCTTCTTGTCGTCTCAGGGAGTTTTTGCTTGCCACCGTTGCCACAGGGAACATTAGGGATACATATATAGATACATTTATAGATTCATAAGTTTATATTCAGAATTTATATACTTCTGTGAAGCTGCTTTGTGACAATG
>JAQMYM010000013.1:4649727-4682336 GCA_030014255.1 Parauchenoglanis ngamensis
GAAAGGCACCCTGGGTGACCCGGGGATCGAACCCAGGACCTTCTTGCTGTGAGGCGACAGTGCTAACCACCGCACCGGCACCACTATTATATAATTACTCAAAAAAGGGCTGTTACAGTGAACCATGTACTCAAATGTACAGTACTACCCTGGTGTTTGCAAACTACTAGCATCCGTCGTGCTGCCGCCATACAATTTTTTTTTTTGGTTGCATTGTTTGGCACATATTTTAAATTTTATTTACTTAATTTAACAACTGCCCATTAGACATCCATTCTAAGTATATTTCAAGCAAACACATTTTCTGGTCTTTTACCAGGGGAACCTGGTGAAATTATTGTTCATAGTAAGAACACAAACTAGATCAGCATTTGGATGAAAATGCTGCATTGTTCCTTTAAAAGGGTACGTCTTGGACATTAGAGCTGCTTTAAAATGTTAATTATTAAGAACAATATTGAAGTATGTTTGATTTGCACAATAAAAATAAATCCATATAGGGGGAAAATAAGCAGACTAAATAATTACATAGAGTCACAAGAGGCCTTCTCATCATTTAATCAGTCATAGTGACGCATGCAAACCTGTATGCAGTACACACTCATCAAATGGGATTAATCATGCTTATGGCTGAGACAGCAGTCATTTATTCTGACTGCTCATAAACTCTTAATACATACACATTTGGCAGTGTCTGTGTGTGTGTGGTGGGTGGGGGTGTGTTTGTGAGAGCCAACAGCTAAGTCCCAGAGAGTACTCCTGTTGTCGTGGAAATGACGAGTGACGCTGACGGGCGGTTTCAGCGTTGCGTGAAGGGATCAGACAGCTGCCCTGGGAGCCACTCTTACACAGCTACTCTGTCACTGGGGTTTCGCTCCAATCAGGCTCACTAATGCCTGGCTGCTGGATACAACCAGGCTTACATGTTTTAATATTCTCAATTTTCTGGGTGTGGCATTGATCTAAGTTTAGTGGTTACATTTCAAGACACAGAACTGCCTAATGCAGAATAAGCATGGAAACTTTCTAATCAATACTTTCAGCATTAGCTGAATGAAGAGATGATTATTCAATTTCTGGAAGTCATCCAATGTTTTGAATTGGTCACAATGTGAGTGCTGTCCAAAGAATGCAGAAATCATGTACATAATTGAGTATGCAGCCTCTAAAGTCTGAGTTACTCAGTTTCCTGGCAATCTAAGTAGTTCTACAGTGGTCAATCCACCATCCCTCCAGACTCCTTCACCCCCACCCCTAACCCCTACCCTCCCCCTTTCAGTCATATGATCAAGTGTTGAGGGGGTGCTGTAAACATCCAGTCGGGAACTGTGGCTATTTTTAGAGTGTCAACATGGAACACATTCACGAGCATACTCCAAAGAGATCACCGGCCTTTATAGTTCCAAAGAAGTCATCCAGATACATATGTAATTTTTTTGTTGTGACCTTCAAAGGAAAAAGAGAACAAATTAGATCTACTGAAATTTCCAGGACAGATGCAAGGAGATCCATAGTGCAGAAGCCTAGTATAAGTATCTACGTGCCTGATACATGGGGAACTCAGCAAACACAAAAGCTATATGGCTATCAAGCTATATGTCTGTCAATATTCAATATCTCATAAGCAAAGGAACAAGACTGTAACACAGCCAGAAACTGAAGGCATGAACAGGATTGCCCAGAGTGACTTTCTATAGTGCCAATCAGTGATCCATCACTGCATGAAGCAACATAATACAGCCTGCAGACACAGACAAGCCACTTGGTTTCTCTATGATTTGCTGCAAGAAGTCTGCTGTGAAATAGTACGGGAGTGAGTTATGGGGTGACCAATCCATGACAGAGTCCTGTTTTTTTTAAATTTTTTATAGTTTCTGATATTTGGGGAGTAAGTTAAAAAAATTGTGACCAAATGCCATTGTAAACTATTTTCTGTATTAGTAGGCATTTGTTAAGTACAAATAAAAGATGTCTATCTGCTGACAATTACCCTGATTGAAATCAATAAAAGCACAAATCAATAGCTTCATGTGATGAAAATTAACCAAAATATTTTCAAAACATTTCTAAAGTCTATGCTGAGGCTGGGATTGTAATTCTTTCTGTTTTACCGTCACCATACTATTGTAGTACCTCTTAAGGATGCAATTGTACCCTAACTATTAAAAAAAACACTTAAGGAACCTTTCTTTTCTAGTGTGCACATGCACAGAAATGCCAGCATGATGAGTCTTGCACACATACATCTCAGATCACGTCTTAAAATCCTGTTTGCTGGGAAGGATTTTCAGCCCTTTGATGCTTATCCATGTTTGGCTATTTATACACCAACACTGTTGTCCCCTTCGACTGAAAGATTGTTTTCACCCAATGTCCAAATGCACATAAACACCACTTGGCTACGAACAGCCGACAGCTTATCAACAGGAACCCAGAGTTCCTACTGTGGAAATGACATTGTTCCCTTGCTACAATGCACATTATGGAACTTTCTATAATCAGTTATGAGAACTTAGAGTCTGGGAGAGAATTTTCTCCATTCCGACAGGAGGGTGGTTTACAATCATAAACGTTGAGGGTACTTACTAACTAAACCAAACACAGACAAAATGAACAATGGCTCATATCTGAAAAACAGTAGAGGAGGGAAAACCCTACATTATTAAATCCTGAATTAATACTCAAACTAAGCTGGTAATTCATCATTTTTTCTGTGTAATGTTGTACAAAGATTATTAATGCATCCTGCTTCTCCCTGCTGCCTGAATTATGATAAACTACTATGATGGTAGTAAACAATAACGCTTGAAATACTTGATAATCTTATTCCGGAACATTATGAAATGATTACACAATATTTACAAGCATCTTTAAGTCACACTTTTATAGAAAGGTGAGCTACTGCTGGAGAAAAAGCTCCTGAATTACACTAATTAAGAATGTATTCTACTCAAAAGCAACAATCCTAGAATGGCCTCCAGGGCCTTTGGAACGTGAGTTTGGAACATTTTCAGTGGCGGGGTGTGTAAAAGACAAGATGAGATTGCATAAAGGCTCACAATGTTCTCCCTTCCTAATTATTTACCCCACAGCAAAAGTCTGGCAGGCTTGTTATACAATGAATGTTATTATGGAGGCCTTTTCTCCATTACATCTCAAAAGACCTAGATCACCTTTCCAAAATCAGAAAAGACAGTACACTGCAGTAAAGCTTACCATGTTCCACATCTAATTCTGTGCTTTCTTTATCCTTTACCTTAGTCTCTCCTTATCAGATTATTGGAGTCAGACACTTGCAGAATTTAGACACAGGTCAAATGGTTTGATGTCGAACTTGAGAGAAGTGTTGTGGTTTCCCAGACAGACAGAATGGTGTGACTTTAATTTTAGCAGGAATATTAGCAGTAAAAACAGGAAATCAGCAGTGTTCTCCTTTGTGTAGTGAAAAGGCACATTAAAGGCTGTATTATGTAAAAATAAGAAACACAAAATAGTCTTAAGGATATCTAGCATTTAGAGGAAGATATCCTTATTTACCTCTATTATATAACAACATGATTTAGTTGAGGAGCAATGTCCTGACTGACCAGCCTCTGGGTTGTGAAACTTGTGTAAAGGGTGTTTTTTTTTTATATTTCAGAGAAAATATTTGGTTTTGCAAAGGGAAAGGGAGTTTCATATTTTAATGAAAAAATAAGCACTCTAAGGATTTGTGTTTAAGCAACAAAGAAAATGTCTGGCAAATACTTAATCCAATGAACATGTAGGTTGTATGTTCCATATTTTCTCTCAAATACTTAACACCTACAATAACAGGTCAAATTTTAAGTAAGATACAAGCTAAAGTAGGTGTGAGTAGATGTTTATTTACAATTTTTGGAAGAATTCTCTTTTTGAGGTAAAGCCGTTCCTTAAAGTGTTCTGACACAGGAAATACATCAGGACAGAGGGCTTTGTAATACGACAAGCTGGATTTTTTCTTAATAACTTCAAAAGGGAGAAAAAAGAGAGACTGGTGTTTTTTAACTGCTACAATTTAAGTTATAATAGGAACTAACTTGTTTTGCAGTTGTTCCACAACATTAAATGTAAATACAAATGGATAAAAAGAATGACATCTAAATAAAAAATTGTTAGCATTGACAAATTGCTATGGAAAGAGGAATCAAATAGTTTGAAACATGATGGAAAATAACCAACAAAGAGGTGGTGTGATGCGGCCCAACTTGCTCTTAGTCTTAACTTTACAGCTCTCCAGATGCTTTGATTGACCATCATGACCAGAATTCCACTACGTGGTATAACATACTAGATACAGTGGGTATAAAAAGCCTACCCACCCCTGTTAAAATAGCAGGTTTTTGTGATTAAAAAAAAAAAGAAACTAAGATCTATCATGTCAGACGTTTTTCCAACCTCAATGTAAAATTACAATGTAATTAATAAAAGTAAGTAATAATTAAGTGATAAACACTCAAACATTTTAGGGAAAATAGGAAAAATAAAAAAGTTACAATATTAGTGTGCACACCCTTTTTTAATTGGAGATGTGGCTGTGCTCATAATGAATCCCATTCAATCTCATGTTTAAAAGTAATTACCATACAACTGTCATCAACAAAATTATTCTGATTAACCCCAAAGAAAGACCAGCTGTTTCTGTAGGATGTTCTTGACATCTTGTTGATTTCGTCTAACTGCTGGAGCCATGGTACACAAAGAGCTTACAAAGCATGTACAGTATCTCACTTGTCAAAAGATATTGATCGAGGGAGGGATATAAAAGAATCCCCAAAACATTAGATGTACCAAGGGACACTGTTAAGGCAACCATCAACAAGTGGAGAAAATGAAGAAACGCAGTTAGATTACCAAGAACAGAATGTTCTTTCAAAATTTACAAAATGACAAGACAAAAACTTACTAGGAAGGCTGCCAAGAGACTACTGCAACATTAAAGGAGCTGCAGGAATATCTGACAAGTGCTGATTACTCTGTACGTGTGACAAAAAAACTCTTGTATTCTTCACATGTCTGGACTATGAGGTAGGGTGGCTAAACAGAAGCCCTTTCTCACAAAAAAACATCCAAGCCCAGCTAAATCACCCCAAACCTTGTGGCAAAATGTGTTATGGGCTGATGAGACCAATTCCAAAAACGTTCAATAATTATATAATTCTTAAAGATATGTTTGGCACCAAATGCACATCACCAAAAGAACACCATACCCAAAGCGAAGCATGTCGGTGGCAGTATCATGCTTTATGGTTGCTTTTCTTCAGCCAGAACTGGATCTTTTGTCAAGATGATTCCATGGGAGGGAATCATGTATAGCTACAACTACCGGTAAATTTTACTGCAAAACGTACAGGTGTCTGCAAGTATGCTGAAGGGTGAAAAGGAATTTCACCTTTCAGCATGACCATACATAAAAGCATACATACAAATCAACAAATGCATGGCTTAAGCAAAAGAAGATCAAAGTTTTTGAATGGCCTAGCCAGAGCCCAGACCTGAATCCAAATATCTGTAGGGTGACCTGAAGAAGGTTCTGCACAGGAGATTCCCACACAATTTGACAGCCCTAAAATGTTCTTGCAAGTAAGAGTAGAAAATATTGCCAAGTCAAGATGTGCCATGCTGATTTTGGTTGCCCAAAAAGACAAAAAGAGTGGAGTAATAAAATCAAAAGGTGCTTCAACAAAGTATTAGTTTAGGGGTTTGCACACTTATGCAACTAGGTTATTGTAAGTTCTTAATTAATTAATTTTTTTGCTAAAAAAAATTCTGATTTCTAAGTTTCCATTAGAAGTGAGAAGTGATCTAACATGCTTTATATGTGCCATTCTTTTACTTCACAAATACCTGTCATTTTAACAAGATTGTCTAAACTTTTTATATCCAATGTGTAAACATACTAAAACACCATAATATTAGCATTTTTGCAGCAATCAAATGTATTCTCTTAACTTAAAGGGACCAGCTTACCCTTCCCAGAAGCCTCTGAACTAAGTAGAAAATCATTATTTTTGATGTCATTGAAATTCCACAACAATGTGAAAACAATCTGCAACAAGGCGACAACATCCTAGGCCATAGATCATTAATTGTAACTTGAAATTGAAGATGTTTTGTCAAAGAAGTTATATTTTACATTCTTTTTCTTACCGATTCATAGTTATTCCAATTCCAATACCGGAATTGGCCTTAGCCATTTCGTGGGCAGCCACAAAGGAAAGAAAATATCAGGCATATTGTGTTCAAAACTTCCACATATGACATGTTGATGAAGAAAATGTGTGAGATGGGTTTTGAAGGGTTCACAGGCCGCATGCAGTGACCTGTATGTAAACGAAAACAATGCATTGGATTCTGGGAAGGGTGGGCTGGCCCCTTTCAATACACAAACTCCTAAAGTTGGAGTCACAAATACTCAAAGGAGTCCCTCACAGAAATGTTAGGTAGGTATGACATGACTTAAAATAATAAAAAAGATAAAAAAGTGATAAAGAAATGTGTGCAAAAGTGTTTGGGGGATACATTTGTAGTATCTTTGGAAAAGAAACTACTGTTTTGGAGTTTTTTAATTGTGTCATTTAATTAAATAAACTCTAATGGATGTGAATCAATGAAGAATTTACTGAATTCCAGTTTAGAGCTCCCTTCATTCCTTTATGATTTATGCACAGAACAGATCATCCTGCAGAGGGCTGCAGACTGGCCATGCCCACATTCTGCTAAGCTCCTCCTTCAACTCTGCAGGCAAGCTGAAGATCCAGAAAAGCTTGACACACATCTCTGTCCTCGTTACTTGATACTGAAACTCTTTGAGCATCAGTAAGGAGATGTTTTAGTGGTATGAAAACCCATTAAATAATTGCATTAATGCTGTGTTTGTGATGGCAGATCAGAGACCAATGAACACAGCGTGATCATACCACTGGGTGTAGAAGGCAGGGCAGCAATGCAGCTGGAGAAACAGAAACAGAGAGAGAAGGTGAAAGAGATACTGGAGAGAGCGAGCGAGAGAGAGTAAGAGAGAGAGAGAGAGAGAGAGAGAGAGAGAGAGAGAGAGAGAGAGAGCTAGACCAAGTTGGAGAGGACAGTTAAGCCATTGCTACTGCAGGAGGTTTATCTTTAGCACTAATCAATGGCACAGTCCTCCTGATGTGCAGTGAAGCTACTACATTTTGTCCACCCAATACCGTGTGACATAGTGACAGATCTGTGCTCTAGGGTTCTTTTAATTGGTAGTAGCATATTAAAGACAAAGTTAAAAATTAGTTAACCATGTTTTATTGTATCTATTTATTTTAAACAATTTTACTGACATTACTGGCAGGACCATTAGGGCATTGGCTATATGTGGGCATATTTTGCAAAGGTACTAGGTCCATCCGTTCACATTTTATAATTTTGCTGTGTGTTCAGTACCAAGCTACTCTCCCAACTTGTTGAGCATAAGATACCCACAGATGACAGAACATAGAGTAGTAATTAAGATGTATATATTTTTATGTGTGTGTGTGTTAAAACAAAACAAAATCAAATGGCCTGGCATCTGACAGACCCCCAGAGAGATAAGGCTTGCCTTCATTCCCATTGATGGATGGCATCCAACGTCCTCATCAGTTTTGCCAGGTGTGGAGGGCCTGTGATGTTCTACTCTATCTGCTTTGTTTAGTTTTGTTTGTTTAGTCCTTTTTCCTTTACCTTTTTAGGGAATAAAAAAATGCTTTAAAATATGGGCTTGCTCTTCCTTGTCCCGGTATCCCCATAGGGTCTGCATAGATGTCGTGTGAGTTTCTTGTGGCTACAGGTGAATCAAAAAACAAACAAAAAAAATCCCACTTGCTAAGTAGCCAAACTAAACCACCTCCCATGATGCTCATCAGGCTTGAAAAAAACCTCCTTTCCAGAGTATGCCAACACTGTAGTTCTTAGTCCATATAAAACAACAACTTCTGCTGCAGCAATATCAATTCCCCATGCCATCTCTGCACCATTGCAATTTTTTTCCTTTTCTCCCCCATTGCCATTAAGGTCTTGCCTGATCCCTTCAAAGGGACCATCAGCTGCACAGCCAGCAAATAAACAGCAACAACAACAAAATAAACAAAATATAAATGTATGTAAATGTATATATGTGTACATAACATGTGGTACAAACACTCAAACAGTGAATAATTTTTTGATTTCAGTAGTGTTTCAGCTTTAAGTATATCACATCCAAGTGACGTTATATTCTGTATAATAAATGAGACCAGAGCTTGGGTTCTAGTGCGTCATTAGGCTCATTAGGAGAGTATTAGGTGCGCACTTATTCTGTAGTGATTTGAGTGGATGTGCAGTGCAAGCTGTGTGCTTAGAGTGCAAGCAGGGACCTCAGCAGGACTAGCTATGTCAGCATGAATAAAAGGTCAATCCAAAGGTAAGACAGGCACTAAGGGACCCTGGGATATTAAAGCAGCCGGACACTGCACTATCAACAAACCTGGGTGAGTGGGGTGACAGCATCCAAATATCCCAGTTTACCAAAACACTCTTTGTCCATAGAACTCTCGAACTCTATGCCTTTACCCAATAGAAATGCTATTAACAAAAGACATGACTAAACAAATAGCCTTAAAGATTGAGACTGTGTCTGAGTCCCAAACACTAACTGGCAGGTGGTTCCATAGTTGTAGGGCTTTGTAAGAAAAAGCTCTGCCCCCTGCTGTAGACTTGTTTTTTCAAGGTACCAACAAAGAGCCAGCACCTTATAATTGAAGCATGTGTGTTGGATCATAAAAGACCAAAAGTTCTTTAAGGGACTGCAGCACAAAATCATTCAGTTATAAATCTTTAATAGTATTTTATAATTGATGTGCAGTTTTACTAGGAGCCAATGCAGTGTGCATAAGATGGGGTAATGTGGTCAAATCTTCTGCTTCTAGTAACGACTCTGGCTGCTGCATTCATGACTAGCTGGAGCTTGTTTATGCATCTTCTCAAACATCCAGACAAAGCAAGGTATATAGTCCTAGGTAAGTCCATAGTCCTTACCTAGAGGTAACAAAAGCATAAACTAGTTTTTTTGCATCTTGTAGTTATATTTTAGATTAAATTTTTGTAATGTATTATTCTGCATTTCTTATACTAGCACTATTTTTAAGATGATAAATGGCCATCCTAGCATTATTATCTGCATGAGCTTCAAATGAGAGAACGGAGTCAATAATCACACTTCTGCACATGCTGTAACTGAAAAGCCATCCAGAGTTACTATGTAACCATGAAGTTTAGCTGCTTCTAGCTGCCTGTGGGCCTTCTGTTTTTGTCAGAATAAATAAGAGGAAGTTACTCAGCATCCAGTATCCTTTACACATTCCTTAACTTCCTCCGGACTCACTATCAATTCAGAGCAAGTTGTCAAGGTCTTCAAAAAACTAAATTCAAGGAAAGCAGCAGGCCACCTTGAGAAACCACACCGCCCAGCTATCTCTGAGCTTCACTGAAATCCTCAATGAGTCACTACAGTCCTGTAGAGTTCTCGATTGCATTAAAGTTTCAACCATCAATCCCATCCCCAAGTGGCACTAACTTCTGTGGTGATGCTGTCCTCAGACAGTCTGGTTCTAAATCAGTGGAAGTCAGCCACAGACCCTCTCTTGGAACCTCAGTACAAACTGCTCTTCTGAGAATAGTCAGCATGTGTCTTCATTACACTTTATAACACCTTGACTCCTCAAACATTTTTGCCAGGATTTTGTTCATGGACTTCAGCCCTGGTACAAAGCCAGTTGCCAGCTGCACATCACACTACCGATGAAGCTTTTGTCAAGAATTTTTCAATTATTGAACTGTTGAACTCATACACAGCACCTTGTATACACCTACTGGCTTGCATTTCAGTAGCATGCCGCTGTTACTGTTAACATTTCTGCTGCTCTTATTATTGTTACTGAACCATGTTTGCTGCTAGTTTTGTTTCTGTTCTGGATAAATGTTTATTACTTATGATGTTATTTATTGTTGAATGATGTTTGTTGAATGCTGCTGAATCTTATGGAACACAAAACTTTAGTATGCATAGAGAAGCCCCATATACATACACGATAAGTCAAATAAGACCTGAGACAGGAGAGAGCCATTCCATTAACTCCAACATTTTCTAGTCTATCTAGAAGAATATTACTATTTAGGGTATCAAAGCTGCACTAAGGTCAAACAACAAAAGCAAGGAGACACAACCCTGATCAGAGACTTGTAAAAAGTCATATGCCACTTTAACTAGCGCTGTTTCAATACTGTGATGATGCCTAAAAACTGACTGAAAGATTTAATTAATGCTATTCCTATTCAAGTATGAGCCAGATTGCTAAGATACAACCTTCTGGGATTTGGATTTGGAGATTAAGTGAAGGTTTGACAGCTGACCAGAGGTGAGGTTGTTTTTTGTTTATAATCAGGTGTTTAATAACTGCTAGTTTAAATGATTCAGATATATTTGGCCAGTGCTAAGGGGGGAATTGATTATTTTAATACATTGCTGCTGGAAATATTTGTTTGAGGGAAAAATGCAGATAAAGGATGTAGTATGCAATTTAATGATTTTGAAAAAGAAATAAGTGAAATTCGTTTGGTTGAAGGCAGCACAGTGGTGCAATGGTTAACACTGTCACCTCACAGCAAGAAGGTTCTGGATTCAAACCTGCTGGATGACTGGGGCCTTCATGTATGGAGTTTGCATGTTCTCCCTGAGCCTGCATGGGTTTCTTCTGGGCACTCTGGTTTTCTCCCACAGTCAAAAGACATGCAGATTAATCAATTGGCTACAATACATTGCCCACAGGTGTGAATGGTTTCAAGGCTCTGTGTTAGCCCAGCAGTAGATTGTCAATTTGCCCATGGTATACCCTACCTCTCACTCAAAGTCAGCTAGGATTGGCTACAGCTTCATCATGCCCCTTAATGGATAAGCAGTATAGATAATGGGTGGGTGGATGGATAGTTTGGTTGATTGGAGGGAAGTGGTAAAATATTCTAATTGCTCTACTGACATGGTAGATGTAAATAGAGCTACATTTTTATTCATCAAATTGTCTGACTTTAAATTAATACTCTGATTTTTTTTGGCATTGAAAATAATTCATAAAGTCATTGTAACTACATACTTTTAGTTTTGGTCTTGTTCCTGGGTAACATTACTATTGTTTTAAAATACGAGTCTAGGACTATTTTCGTTATATTCTATTACGTGGCGAGATACTGACCTAGCAGCACTAAGAGCCTTTCTGATCAAGATCCGTGGGGTAAGGTGGCGAGCCAGTCAAGGTAGGTTTATGTAAATTAGGTTATTAAACAGACTTTCTGATTATATATACAGTACATTTATGTTTAGCTCAGGAAAATCTCTCAATATGGTCAAACCTGAGTGAGCAGATAGTCGGTTTAACCTGTTTGTCTGTTCCCTGGCCTTTTCTTTGGATTGTTACCCATTAACTAGGGCTGTTCTGAAACTATGAGCTATGCTATTAGTCACATTACTACACAGATGTGCAGAGAATTGATAGCTTCTACACCTGATTAAACCAAAAGTACCAAAGGTACCAAATAGAGGCAAATGGATAGAATGAAAATTAGTTCAGACCTTTGAGTTTTTCAAGTGAAATAGTCATGGATTACAACTCAACTCAACGCAACCTCTGCCATTAAAAAAACACCAAAAATACAACTAGAATCACTCTTGAACCATAGAGGATTCTTTCATCTTCTGGCTGAAAGATCCTGTACAGACAACCCTACAACAGAGGGCTTCCTTATGAGGGGGGCTCCAAGTAAAAAATTTCCAAAAGAACCTTTTGAGGAAGAATCTTCTATGAGTGTTTTTCACAGTCTATTACTTTATATAGTGGCACACTATTTAGAAAGAACATGTAATGACATGCTGACTGGTAAATAAGAAAGTAAATAAGACATTGAAGCTCAACCATTGTTGATATTGTTAGTGGTGTTACCAGTATTGTTAACAGTGGTGGAAAGAGTACAGAACACAATAACTTGAGTACTGCTAATCTAGTAATAATTCATTGCAATTAATTAAATGTAGTGACCAAGAAAATTACTTGTCATCTTTTTACGTCTACAATTGACACACTAATTTGGAAAATGTTCTATATCTGAGGAATACAGTTTTTTAACATGGTAAGTGCTATGCTTAAGTGAACACCACTTCGATTATCAACAGTGTATCGTTAGCTGGCTAGCTAACCTAGTCAAATGCTGCTGAGGTTTCAGTAGTTTCCTAGGCCCATTATGTATCAAACATGTTTCTAGCTACATAGCTACTTACCTAGCAAATGTGCCTTTTACAAATGATCCTGAGCATCACCTGTAGGCTGTTGTAGCACTTTAACTTGCTAAGAGAAGTTAAGTTTAATAAAGAATTTTCATACTGTAAAACATCAAAAGATCTGGCTAGCTAGTCTATCCCACTCAGCTAGCTAATGTCTTACCTGTTTAGTTTCTGCAGGTTGGATGTTCAGCTGTGAAATGCTAATATCTCCATGGGTTTTGGCTTGCATAATTTGCCAATTATTGTCATGTTGTTTCCTTTAAAGCATCTGTCTCCACTGTCACAGACTTTGCTGTTGCTGACCGAGCATTTGGCAGGAAACCACTTTATTGTGATTGGTTGTCAAAATTGAATTATCTAAAATTTGAACATATTGTTTTTACTTTGCCTATAATCTTCCTGGGTAAACTGCATTATTTTATACTGTGTAATGGTAATAAAAAATAAATGTAGTGAAGCTGAGTATATTAATTAAAAACACAAGTGAAAGTGCACTATTATATCCATCCATCCATCCATTCATTATCTATACCGCTTTATCCGTCTGGGGGAACCGCTTTATCCGTCTTTATCCGTCTGGGGGAAGCAGGAGCCAATCCCAGCATTTTCGGGCGAGAGAGGCGGGGTACACCCTGGGCAGGTCGCCAGTCCACCAAAGGGCCAACACAGACAAACAACCACACAACAGTCACACCTATGGGTAATTTAGAGTAGCCAGTTGACCTGATCTGCATGTCTTTGGACTGTGGGAGGAAACCGGAGCACCCGGAGGAAACCCAAACATGCACGGGGAGAACATACAAACTACGCACAAAATGGCACCCTGGGTGATCCGGGGATCGAACCCAGGACCTTCTTGCTGTGAGGCGACAGTTCTACCACACCACACTACCACACCATCGTGCCGCCTGAAGCTGATAATTTAATGTAAAATTCCTACAAAATGTTGCTTTAAATAGAACTAGTTAATGTTACCCAATTAGCTAAACATAATGTCAACTTACCTCAACATGCTGTTTCAAATTATAGTTCATGCTTTCTAGGGAGGTAAAAGAAGACACCTCATTTTTTGAGCTTTTGCTAACTTTAGTACTGTAACACTGGACTGAAGTTAGGCCTCAGAAAATTGTTGGTCATTTGACAAGTTTCAGTGAAGAAAGAGCTTAAAGTTAGCACAGGATAGGGAAGCACATAACGATAGCAGTGACAGGGTACATAAAAGAATAAAAAAAAGAAAACAAAAGCACATTGAGAAGAGAAATTGGAAAAGAAAAGCAACCAAGCACACCTGATGCACTGACATGTTTGCAAATAATGGGTAGTATTCCGAGAATTTAAGCTCTGCAAAACAGACAGACATCCCAAGTATCAGTTTGCAATATATTTATTACAACTGTAGTGATTATTTCAGTTCAACCAAAAAAAAAAAAAACCTAAATTATCAGATTTTCATTTAAATTGTCAAGCCAGCTTTATTATTTGTACTTCAGTAAAAATTAAAGTAAATGTAGAAGGCAATAAGGATGACCCAAACCCAACATCATTTAGTTAACTGAATAAGTTAAAGGTTTCCTTTCATTTGTTGCTCTGGAAATAGGACAACCTTTACTACTCATCTACAACACCTGCTCCTCTCTCCAGATGTGGTGGTCCTGTAGCCAATAGCCGGGTGTCCATTACAGTTTAGTGCAAAATAGAAGCTATATTTTAAAACTTTTGACAAAACACAACTTTTCTGTTTGGTTTTCTCCTCTCATAATAGTACTTACAGAGCACTCTTCTTTCAGAAAGGTAGCCCACCTTCATGTGACCCACATGTGAAAATTGCATTTCCATTTTGCAAAAGAATTTCTTTATTGAATCGTGTGAAAAATCACCTCATGCAAGCATAAAAGCTTTTTAGCAATA
The DNA here is from genome assembly GCA_030014255.1 of Parauchenoglanis ngamensis. Taxonomy (NCBI): domain Eukaryota; kingdom Metazoa; phylum Chordata; class Actinopteri; order Siluriformes; family Auchenoglanididae; genus Parauchenoglanis; species Parauchenoglanis ngamensis. The sequence continues at coordinate 4,663,973 of JAQMYM010000013.1, forward strand.
TTTGGAAGTTTTTTGTTTTTTTTTAATTCACAAGGTTCCATTACTCATTTTTCAGTTTACAATTTCAAATTGCCTATTAAGCAAGTTAATGAACCCCCACATACAACTACAAGGGCGTAAATGCACAAACTATCAAGGTTTCAAGGGTATCATGACACATTAGAGAAAAACCCAATGACAAGATAGGGGTAGACATGACGTAAATCAAAACAAAATGCACATGGCCATATAAACAAACACACAAACCCAGCGCCATAGAGTTGACAGCTGCAGCAGGTACTAAAAGGGGAATACATGACACATACACATGCTTTCCTCGCTTTCTTTAATTTTTATTGATTCCTAGGTGTAAATGCCTGTAAAGCATGGATAAATATGGATGGATAAATAAGATTAATAATATAATGTTATAAATTATGTCCTTACACTGTTGGATACACTATTGGAGAATAGCTCTTAGTCTTGGAAATCATATTTCTGAATTGATTTATCACATTTTTAGCAAACTGAAGGTTTTGTTAAAAAAAAAAAAAAAAAAAAAAAGAAACTGGCTACAGATGCAATTTTGGTCCACTGAAGGCCTTAGTTGTCTTATCTCTTTGTCTGTGTTAATTTTGTCCTACCAAGGGGATTTACCGAGATTTTCATTATGTTCTAACAATAAGGATCTGCTCTGGCTTCATTTTCCTATCAAGATTAAAATGCCAATGAAGATCATTTTGATTGTTCCTGGTGCCAAGTCATTATCACAAGTGCACAGAGTGGATGAAAATTCTGAAGTCGTAAACTTCAAAACAATTTAATGACATTCCAGCAGTAGTGTGGCATTTTTTTGTGTCGTTGCTTAGTGACAACTGGGTGCAACTTGAAAGCTTTTATAATAATGTTGAAAAAATAAATTGTTTGAGTAATGAGTTCAAATCCGAGTTCAGAATTTCTGCAGAGGACTTCACATAAATCAAATATGATTCAAATAAATCAAATAAACCACGTGGAATTATTTAAGGAACAGAAATCATAAGCAACTAAAAAAAAATACTGTAGGCTACTGTCTTGACAGGCACAATAAACTATATTTTTATTGTGTATAAAAAATGATGTTAAATTGAGGTATGTGCAGACTTCATGGTAATGCATGTCATTATTTATATCATTTCAGTCAGGTGTTGTGAATGACGAGATAAAAATAGGACACTGTAACCTTCCAGTGGTTGCTGCTTGCCCTGCTTGCTTTTTTTTTATTCAAGCTTGCATTATTTCTATTCTAATGAGTCAAATATATGTTCATGAAATGAGTTTCAGGCTAAGTGAGGCTTAGAGGGCTGGTAGGCCATGTCCTTATTTGTGTGGTTTGACTTCATCCAGTGGACCAAGTGCCCTGTAGAATTTTCCCTACTGCTGACACCCCGATCCAACTCATGAAGGGCTTGATAATTAGTTCATCAGTCGGTTCAGGTTTCTGTTCATTTGGTTCCAACTAAGCAAAGAAGTGGGCCTATAGGACTACAATTTATAACCACTGAATGACATCTTGTATGAAGCATAATCATCATTACTTGAATTTACATAATTTCATTTAAGTAAACTGTCAAAAGCACAATACCAATATGTTTCCTCCTATTGTCACCCACTCAGTCCTCACCCTCTTTGAGTTCATATTTCAGCTCTATTCCATCTCCCAGTGCACTGAGCTATAAAGGTACCGTCACGAAAGTGGAGTTTAATTGGACACATCTGCAGATAGGAGGTGGCAGTGCAATCTATCTATATATCTATATCTATATCTATATCTATATATGTGTGTGTTAATTAAAAACACACAAAGGTACAAAATCGTCTGGCAAATGAGTAATCCAAAGACAGGCACACGAGGCACAAACAGGATGTCAGAGGCAGGACAGAATCACAAAACCAGAAAAACAAAGCACAATCAAGATCCATAAAACAAACACAAGATAACAAGCCTTGGCAGATTGCTCCTTGGGGGGCAATTCAGGCATAGAAGCAGGCTTAACTGGCGACACTGGAACCAGGATGTGCTCTGAGACTGCGGCTGGAACAGGTGCAGGATCTTGATTGTGGCTGGAACAGGTGCAGGCTCTGAGACTTGAACTGTGGCTTGCATGCTGTCTTGAACTGTAGCTGCAGCAGGCATGGAGATTAGAATTGACTGGAAAACTAGAACATTTGCCTTGACTGGAGTGGGCTCTGTGGCTTGAACCAGCTCTAAAACTGTGGACACTAGACTCTGAGACTAGAACGGCCTCTGTGATTGTGACTTGGGCAGGCTATATGACTGTAGGTGGAATAGGCTCTATTGCTGGAACCGACCTTGTGCCTGGAACAGCCTCTGGGGATGCTGAAGCTAGAACAGGCTGTGAAGCTGGAAATGACTCTGTGGCTTTAGCATGAACAGGCTCTGTGGCCTGAACTGGCACTTTTCTCGTGGTTTGAATTGTTTCTGTGGCTTGGACAGGAACAGGCTCTGTGGCTGGAGGGGGCTCTGGCTCTGCGACTGTGGAGACTTTGACTAGTGCGCTCAGGGACTGTGGAGACTGGCTCACGTTTTGACTCAGACTTGGGTTCTGACAAACTTGGACACAGGTGCGGACTTGGACTCGGTAACAACGTGGTTTTCTAAACCAGGAGTGCACTCTAGTGCAAAACCCTCCTGGAAGGGACTCTGGAGCGGTTACCTCGTTCTCAGCCAATGGAGGGGTCTCTGGAGCGCAGCGATGGCTACTCAGCCTGCCAAGGAACATCTGGGGTGCAGGCTGCCTTCTCAGCCTGCCAAGGAACATCTGGGGTGCAGGCTGCCTTCTCAGCCTGCCAAGGACACTCTGGAGCACATGGTGTCTTTCTGAAGGCTCTGTAGAACCATGTGAGTTTCTCACCAAAGTCCTTAGAATTCTGTAGACTCAGGTGCTCCATGGTGAGCCAGCAGATCATGCACCTCAGTCAGATGAGGTCTGAAGGACTAGGCTCCACCAAGCTCTCCTGAAACAAATGGCAGTGGAGAAAAACACACATGGATGTTCCTTAACTCCATCATGCAACTCCAGCTGCTCCATCTCCCACTGCTTATGACCATGGTGGTCATAAACCCAGCCTGAATCCACGGTGATCCTGCTTTGTCCTAGTTACAGCGAAGCACTCGGTCTCGAAAGCAGGGTTTAATTGGACACGTGCAGGTAGGAGGTGGCAGTAAAAGAAAACGTGTTTATTAAACACACTAAGGCAAAAGTACAAAATCATCAAGCAAATGAGTAATCCAAAAACAAGCTAAAGATCAGGAGAGGAACAAACAGGATGTCAGAGGCAGGACAGAATCACAAAACCAGAAAAACAAAGCAAAATAAAGAACCATGAACCAATCACTAGCTAGCAAAGCTTGGCAATAGCAGTCATTGGAGACTAGTCTATTTCCTCACAAGGTCACTGTAAAACTGAGAGTCCTTTAAACTCTTCCTGAGTGTGTGCATGAATTGGATGCACCTGCATCCAATTGACAGTCACGTGACACTCAGCCCAGGCGTGTGTGTCGGCCATCTTGGCTGGGAGCATACTGGGAACTGTAGTCTATAATAGTAGCTCACATCATAAGCGAAAATGTGTGTTGCCACGCAGTGAATGACGGAGATAATCGGGAGCACAGCACGTACACAAAGTGCACTGTGGGTGTAGCGAGGAACAGATCATGACAGCTACAAGCAACAGTCAGTCAGGGTTGGGAGGGTTACTTTAAAAAATATAGTAAGTAACTTAATTTAATTACCAAGAAATTAAAATAATGTAGCTGATTATTTTCTGTTACTTTTGGATTACCTCAATACTAAATATGTGGATGATGACAACATTTTCACAGCTGGAAGGCAGAATTTGCTCTGTACTATGATGATGTTCCTGTTTTCTGATTTAAAGACAAAATAATGGTGGAATTTCCTCCCAGTGAACTAATTTTTTTTCACTAGAGGCCATGGTAATGAATTGGTGACTGTAAGATTAACTATGGTTTCGCTCGAGACCAGAGTGGTGATGTGAGACATCTTTATTTGCACCATTTTAATCAGCACTACTACAGACTTATTTCTTAACTAGGCTTAATTAAATAGCAGTTCACTAATTACAACATTTGTGTTATTTATCGGATAATCTGTCACAGCATGAGAATATTATCAAGTGCTCATGACAACCAAATGGATGTTTATACTCATTCAGTATAAGCATTATATATATGAATGGTATTGAAAAAACACTCAAACTAACTCAAGGTGACAGTATGTAGTCTACATCGTTTACTGTTATCACTTTTTTAATCATGTACCACACTTTTTGCAGCTGTGTTTGCATTCCAAGCCATGGTTTGTTCAAATTTCGAACAGACAAATTCAAATTAAAGATAAAATAAATATTAGCTGCCTGTTTTGCTCACTGAAACTTTCCGATGGCAAGTTCATTTCGCTTTCTGTGTGTGTACGCGAGGCGAATCATTTTTAGGCTGTGAAATCGACTCCAAATATTTGCATTTGACTCTTAATTTTCAACGCCTGAGATTAGTGAATCGACTCTTTTTGTGATCGACTTGTGAACCGAAACCAGGATCGGAAAAATAGGCTAACTTTTTACTTTTTTTAAGCTAACTGACTTTACCGGTTTTAGTAATTGTATCGGTAATCTGATTACAGCCTTTTTTTTCTGTAACTATAACGGAACACAGTTACCTTTTTTGTATCCTAATTACGTAACGCCGTTCCATGTATTCCGTTACTCCCCAAGCCTGCAGTCAGTCCACCTCTGATAAAAACAACCTACTGTATGTGCTTTCTTTTTACTTGGAGGCTTGGGTCAGCAGGGCAGAAGCATGTTAGTGCCAGTGGTGCTCATACAAGTGTAAGTTTAACAATAAAAGCTTTAGGGGTTATAAATACTGTTTACACATTTATTTTTTACACTATTGTTTGTGTACAACCAGTAGGGTTTATAATTGTTTAAAGTTTTACTGAACTAACTATTCCCTAAAAATAATAGGTGAGAAAATATGTTAACCAAGTTCATTATACCATACAAAGAAAGCTGAAGCAATAAGCAGAATATGGAACAGAAAACTACAAGACCAATGTAATGAATAAAATTTAAATGCCGAATGGCAGTTGGAAGAGTGTGTCCACTCAGATCGGACGATATATTCTCTCTAACACAATATGCACAATATGTGTTTCCTAAATGATGATGCATAAGATTGGTTGGTTCCACAGAATAAAGGTGATACATTGACGTCACTTTCCCACCAGTACACATTCCCTCAGACGGACTGAGTGGCAAAATATACTGCAACATAGCTGGAATTAGCAGGGGAACAGCAAAATTGGGAGTAAAAAAAGAAGATTTTTTGCTTTAATTAAAAGAAATTAGACTCAACAGTGATCTTCCAAGGAACCAATTGTGCATGGGCATGTGGCCAGGAATTGGGCTTCCTGATGTTATATGTACCTGATTTTGACACTGGGGAAATACACAAAACAAGTCTTTTAATAATAAGTATTTTAATTAAACAAGATTTGAAATTATTGTGATGACAGAGGCTACACAGCCTTGCCGTCTGAGAGAAGCAAGCGCTCCTCGCCACACTGCGCTGTCAGCACTGGAAAACAGCACCACTCCAACTCCCTACGATCCTCCAAACCAGAGGCAAGTTCCAAGCACCGCTCCCCTAGCTCACCGCCGTCGGCCAAGGAAAGTCCCAGACTACCGCATGGAGGGGCGGGGCTGTGAAACCCGGCACGGCTGGCGGCCTCTTTCAATCTACGCTCCAGGAGAGGTCGGCGACCTATAAAGGAAACAAAGCTCACCGGCTTGCATGAGTATGGCTAAACAACTTGTGTGTTATCCTTGTTCAGCCCTTGCAGATTATGAATGAGGAAATTCTGGTTCTGCATGTGTATAACCTGGTTTGTAAGCTGCTTAATCTCTTTCCAGCCTAGCTATTCACAGGCGTTTCTCATTCTAGCTTGCCATGAAAGTTTATTACTGCCAACAAAGCAGACTAAGTTGAGTTTTCCTGCACATGAGTTGTTCCCTGTGATTTCCTTAATAAAAGAGGTTTCTTTGTTTGCTACTTTATCTCTGTGTTCTGAGTCTGTCATCTGCTGCTGTATTTAACAATATTCTGTAGAAACGTTTAGTTATCTGGCTAACTGTTTACCCTGCACTAGATTGGTGTTCTGCCCATGGTCTAACCCTACTTTCTAGCAATCCCAGCTTCGCTGTGATGCTTACAGATAAGCGCTATAGATAATGGATAGATGCCTAACTCTTTAAACTTGCTTTGTGTATTGTCCCATATAAGGAAATCTGAGTTTGTATTCACTGGCTATCTAACACTATCTAACCATTTCCCCTGTTTGTTTGTAGAACACAAGGCTCATCATGATGGATGTTTTGTAGTAAATATTGACAAAAACTTTAGTTACACTTAATATAAATGAATGGTACATATTTAATTGATGAGTAGTTAATACAGTATATAACTTGAGGTATGATTGTACCCAAAAATACAACATGCCTGACAAAAAATGGTAACTGCAAAGCCACATTATGGCATTACGATGCCTGGACTCCAGTTGTTTTTGTGAATTGCGGCAAACTATGTGATTTTCCTTTCTGTAGCTTTTTCGGCAGTCTGTAAAAAGATAGCTCCGATTTTCTGTTGAATATATTTGTACAGTCAATCATACAGCACCCCTTTCCCATTTTGGATGCGCATTCGAGCTAAACACTGAAGCTGCCAGTTGTCTTTTACAGAACTATACAGTCATATTCTCTAAATGCTATTTCCAGAACATGTATGTTACTGTTGAAATTACCACCTTCTTCATTATGAAATGACACTAAGTGTGACTGGGAAATATATTGATATGACATACACACTGATGATCAGCTTTAATTCTTTGATGAGGGGGCTTTATACTCTCTGGCCCACATTCCTGCAGCCTAGGGTGCAAGTAGCCATAGGCCATGACAACACCCCCAACACCAACCTACACTTAAAACATGTGGCTTAACTGTAGTAGTGCTACTTTGGCACATTGTAAATATTTTGAGTAGAATCAGTATCTGCTGCTGCTGCATTTTGTACTGCATATGACTTGAGGGTTACTAGTCAAGATTTTTCCAATAGTGACACTGTCATTCTTCTACAGTGAAAAGTTCAGTAGGTTTTAATGCCCAAAAACATATAAACAAACTTACAAAATGATTAATAAGTAACTGATCAATTTCTCAATGCAGACACATGATCATTTTGGATAACATTGTCTTTTAATTAATTGATCAACTTACATGCACTATATGGACTAAAGTATTGGGACACACCTCTTAATTATTGAATTCAGGTGTTTCAATCAGTCCCATTGCCACGGGTGTATAAAATCAAGCACCTAGCCATGCAGTCTCCAGTTACAAACATTTGTGAAACAAAATGGGTCATTCTGAAGAACTCAGTGACTTCAAGTGTGTTAATGTGATAGGATGCCACCTTTGCAATAAGATGGTTCCTGAAATTTCATCCCTGCTGGATATTCCACGGTCAGCTGTAAGTGGTATTATTGGCAAGGGAAGCCTTTAGGAACAACAGCATCTCAGCCACGTAAGACCACATAAAAGTCACAGAGCGGGTTCAACAACTACTAAGGTCCATGGTGCGCAAAGATCGCCAATGTTCTGCTGATTCCATAGCTGAAGAGTTCCAACTTTCCACTGGCATTAATGTAAGCACAAAAACTGTGCGGTTAGAGCTTCATGGAATGGGTTTCCACGGCCGGGCTGCTGCATGCAAGCCTCACATCACCAAGTCCAATGCCAAGCGTCGGATGGTGTGGTGTAAAGCACAACACCACTGGACTGTGGAACAGTGGAAACATGTTCTATGGAGTGATGAATCACGCTTCTCTATTTGGCAGTCAGATGGGTGATTCTGGGTTTGGCGGATGCTGGGGGAAATTTACCTGCCTGACTGCATTGTACCAACTGTGAAGTTTGGTGGAGGAGAGATAATGGTGTGGAGCTGTTTTTCAGGGTTTGGGCTCGGCCCCTTACATCCAGTAAAGGGCAATCTTAATGCTTCAGCATACCAAGCCATTTTGGACAACGCCATGCTTTCAACTTCATGGACAGAGTTTGGGGAAGGCCCTTTTCTATTCCAGCATGACTGTGCCCCAGTGCACAAAGCAAGGTCCCTAAATACATCGTTTGATGAGTTTGTTGTGGAAGAACTTGACTGGCCCACACAGAGCCCAGACCGCAACCCCATCAAACACCTTTGGATGCGAGCCAGGCCTTCTCATCCAACATCAGTGCCTGACCTCATAAATGCTCTACAGAACGAATGGGCAAAAATTCCCACAGAAACACATTACAATCTTGTGGAAAACCTTCCAAGAAGAGTGGAAACAGTTATAGCTGCAAAGCGGGGACCAACTCCATATTAAAGTCTATTCGCAATATCATTGAAATCCCTATTGGTGTAATGATCAGACATCCCAATACTTTTGTCCATATAGTGCATATGCACATTAAATCCTAGTTCCTAGAATTCCATAGGAACACAAAGCAAGAAACCAATCCACCTACTAGCATTTTTAGGAGGTGAAAGGAAACCAACACATCTGAAGGAATCTAAAGGGACATGGAAGAATGCTCAAAGTCATTCTGCTTCAATTAAATAAGGGACAAGTATTCCACAGTGTTATAGCGCTTGAATCATGATGACAAACTAATCGTCACTCAAACAAATGAAAATTTAATGAAATTTTAATGATAGCACTCCAACATGTGAGGCATCAAATGAAGGTGCAATAAAAGAAACCGAGTACGAATAAAGTCATTATTGAATCATTATGATACTACTAGATCAAGAGGCTAACTGTAGACCTTTTTGCTTCATGTAATGCTAGTTCCAAAGGGAATCACTTATCTGACACACTCATTTTCTCCATGTTTGGAGCTGAAATCTTGAATTCTAATATTATGGTTTGGGACATCATCACAAGTCCCTTACTCACAATCTTGGCAGGGGAGAATTTAATCTAAATTATAAAATAGAATTTTGCACATGACAGGTTTGGAAGGAGAAAGTCCACTGAGAAGTAAGGCTAAATGTGATCAAAAAACCTTACAATTAAAGCATTAAAGATGCAGTTATTCAAGTTTCTTTTACAAGCATTTAAGCTATTTTTTCCCCACAATTTGTGTTCTGCCAGAAACATGTCAATGGAATTTAAGCAATTTTTTTGTGATTCATCAAAGTCCTTCTGTAACCTTGCACTTTCTGCTAGAGAAAAAAAAACTCAAAAAAGTTGATGTTGGTCTATCCTTTAAAACGTTCTCTCTTCAAGCTTACGTGATTATCCAGAGCTGACCTTGCTTGTGTGTGTGTGTGTGTGTGTGTGTGTGTGTGTGTGTAATATTAATTACCAATTCACTAAAATTTCATAAGAGTAAAGAACTGCCAATGTCATACATCTTTAAAATGATTAAAAATGATAAAATATCCCCTCAAATGTTGTAAAATCTTTGGAAATAGCCAACAATATTATTTTACTGTGGCAGAAAGGGCCTGGTCAAGCAGTGGATGGAGAGAAGGTGGGTTAAATTAGCAGGTAAAGTGTGATTGTTTTTACCATTGTGACAGTCTACTTATATACGTGTTTTCCTTTTAGTAGTTGCAGCGAGCCACATGCACACAAGACACAAAGAACTTGAATTTAAAAATTGATTTGTTTGTTCTTTTTGGTCGGATTTGTATGCAAGGATGCGTCCTGAAAAGCGGGTGTTAAAACTAAAAAAGAGAAATAAAAAACAAAAAGAAAACTCGGCCAAATACCGCTAGCCTCCTGACTCCTTTCCATCACACTTGCAGGGTTTCGCAGTGCCCTATAATAAAATAATTTCCCATCTTTATTATCAGCAGAAAATTTGCAGGTTTAAATATGTTACTGTAAATTTTGGTATGTGTGCTGTTCTCAGGAATACACCATAAATATGACACCTGAACACTTCCTGTGCTTGACAGTAACCTGAAATCATGCTAATCTCTGACACAGCAGGTTTCTGATGGCTTGGTAAAAATGGGACATCATTGCTTAAGGCAAGGTGATGGGGATAATCATCCACCATAATTCATGTTTAATATCACAGTCCCAGAGGTAACAAAGAAGGGTAAAGGGTGTCCTTGCTATGATGCCTCTTCTCTCTTCTCATCACTCAGTAGATTATACCATGCACTAGCCGTACTGTGATGTCCTAAAATCAACAAATATCAATACCTCATACTAGATATACAATAAATACAAAAACATTCTTGTTGCTAAAATGGCCAGGAATCTAACAAGATCAATAACAGTATGCAAGCATTTTTTAGGTGGGATCATAGGGAAGAATAATATGACTATCTGTGCAGAATGAATAATCACGTTATAATGGAACTGACAAACACTTCTTGAGCGTTATATCATTATCAAATAGAATCTCAGCTGAAAGACAGGACCTATGACTTGTTTTTTAATTTTTTTTTTAACTGATTTTATATCAGATCCCTGTGTCTACAAGGCACAATAAAGCTAGTATATTTTGATAAGACATATTTGTTCAGTTTTGATGCATGCCTATCATGATATTTGCTGGTGGTGTATTTACATTTTTTAATAAATCAGATTGTATACCATTTAGTTACTTCCAGCAAAAATTACGAAATGGTTTCATTAAAAATTTGTTTAAAAGTTTCTGTTTCTGAATGTCAAGAAAAAAAAAACCCCAACCAAACAAAGGCATACGAGCAGACTCTGATTTCAGACATACAGCATTAATATCACTTAAGTCATGAACAGGTGCCAGAACAGATCAAACATTTTACTGAACAATACAATACACTATATCATTACACTACTACTATTTACATTGATGGTAATTTTCCAAGTAGCTTAATAATCCTGTTCTGCCAGTTGTGTGATAAATATCTAAATATGTGGGTTATATACATGATTAGAAATCCAACAGTGAGTCTCAAGCATTAACTTGCTTTACATTACAATCAAGTAATTTCAAGGCTGTTAGAAAATAACTGTTCATCTAAAAAGTCTAAAATCCTCACATCTTTCTTGTCAGATGCCCTAATATGGGGGTCATCAGTTTCAGTCCTAAAGTACCAGACTCCAACACAGTTCAGTGATTTTCTTAGCTCAAAGACCCCCAAATCAACTCACCATTTAACTACCAGGATTAGTTGGTGTGTTAGAGCAGGAAAATCACCAATCGCTTCTGGTTTCCTGCCGTCTGAGACTGGAATTGATGAACTCTATTCAAAATTAAGGAGATGGATTGAGATAATGGCCGTGTGATGGGCAACCATTCATTTACATTAACTCATTAGCCTTTTAACAAAAAGCCTTTTTTTTGTATCGCTAGTTTTAAGCATTTGATATTTAAAAATGAAATTAACAAATCAATTCAAGACTTGAAATAAAGAAATGGCTTAAAAAAGAGTTTTTTTTGTCCATTTAGTCCTGTATTATTCTTGCAAGGATGCTGCTTGACCCTCACATAACATTACTCATTACATCTTTCACTTCATATATAGAAGTCATCATGTATAAATACAAGACATGCAATTTACATTTTCCTCCTGAGGTTTCAGTGCAACATATCGTAATAATATGAGTGCAGTATCTGTTTGAAGCCATTCCTTTAATTCTAGTCTTGAATTGATTTGTTAATGTCATTTTTGAACATGAAAATTTTAATATCAGAGATAAAAAAAAAAGCCTTTTGGTTAAAAAACTAATTAGTCAAGGTGAAGTTTAAGGTAAAACCAACATGACATCACTAAAACTGACTTCTGTCCTATGCACAACATCCTATCATCATTAATGTTACATTGCTATTGATGGAATGCCAAACAGCCAGCTTGGGCTTGATTAATATTTCACAGTACTTTTACCAGAGGGTTCTCTCCCACACAACCCCTCCCCACCCCCCACACCTGCACAGATGAATACACACATATTCAGGTTGTTCAGTGACAGAACCAGAGCAAAAAAATACAGTGCACAACACATCATACTGCCATGTTGCACTCCTAGATTAATGCTGCATTTCTCCTCCTATAGAATAGTATCTTGCCTTTCCACAGCAAAAATATACTAAAATGAACATATGATACAGCATATTAAACACATCAAATTGCTCAAATGAATATAGATAAATTCATAAATATATTCAAATGTCCTTTTTTTTTCCCATTTGTATTTCCTTTTCTTCAAGTTTCATGTATATAATATAAATACAAATTTACATACATATAAATTGTAATGGTTTTATTAAGAGTGGTTATTATATCCTAGTATATACTGTACATAGTATGCACTTGTGCGAGGTAACATTATTGCTGTTATTAAAATAGTCTTAGTATAGTCTTACTTTAGTACTAAAACTTAAAAAGTCTTAATATGTTTGTAAACCCCCAGTCAAATAAGATATGGTTTACATTGATGATATCATATTAAACTTAGCATGATGCCAATTAGGACCAGGCAACGCGTGACCTTGGGGGAATTACAAATATCTGAGCTGTCTGCACAAAATATGAGGACTGACTGCAAGCTATAATATGTCACTACTAAATTATGCTCTGCATGCGATTTAGCTCTTTGAGGAAAATGTTCAATGCTGTCTTATCAATATACAGTGGTGCTTGAAAGTTCGTGAACCCTGAATATTTCTGCATAAATATGACCTAAAACATCATCAGATTTTCACACGAGTCCAAAAAGTAGAAAGACAACCCAATTAAACAAATGAGACAAAAACATTATACCATTGTTGGTCAGTGTTCTTCTGATGGTGGACTCATGAACATTAATATTAACCAATGTGAGATAGGCCTTTAAATGCTTAGAAATTACCCTGGGTTCCTTTGAGACCTCACGGTCCATTACATACCTTGTATGTAATTAATACAGCAGAATACTTATGTCAAACATTCCAACTCTTATTCATTCATTCATTCATTTATTCATTCATTCTCTATACCGCTTATCCATTGTGGGTCATGGGGAAGCTGGAGCCAATCCCAGCTGACTTCAGGTGCAAGGCGAGGTACACCCTGGACAGGTTGTACTATTATTGTAGAATATTAATATAATAAGTCTAAGTATTAGTATAGTAACATGTTAGGACCCAGTCTATGTAGGGCATAGAGATAAAGAGAAAATTGGACACGGCGAGACCAAGACCACGTTGGCTTTGTATTTTAATTATAGTTTTTATCCTTTTTTTCCCAATTGGTTAAAATCTTCAGAAGTCAGCAAGGCCAAAACAATAAACAAAGCTCCCGCTACCTGTTAACAGATCAACTAAATAGCCTACCAAAAGGGGGGGGGAAATACAGCATCCCTCACTCCCTATCTAGAATACCAGGAGAAAGCTAATAAACAAAATAATCTACAGCTAGGCACAGCAAGACCATTTTCAGTTAAACAGTCTGTTTCCTTTGGCACATTTGGTAGGATTAACCCTGTAAGCATTTTGTTTAACCAGAGCACTATCACCAACATCAATGCCATGCTTGAGATCATTAGTACAAGAAGGGGTATGAGAAAAAAGGGATGGATATTTCTTAACCAGACTTAGTAAATGTCGTTGTGCTGGCTCTGACAGATAAGCAAGTTTGGACTGAACATTTGAGAGCCATTCAGAGTTTGGTAAATTGCACACAGGGGAAACAAGCCCCACCAAAACTGAGACCATCCACTTCTGAAGAGTACTCAGACGGCAGTACAGATATACAGGCAGTGGTTGTCTTAGAGACAACAGGACTAGAAGAGCAGGCCTCGGTGGTGAACCGGGAAAAATAGGGTTTGAGCATATTTACATTCACATCAATTGGCGACTTACATATATCTCATTTGTTTTGTACAACTAAGCAGTAGAGGGTTAAGGGCCTTGCTCAAGTGCTCAGCAGTGGCCGCACTGGGATTTGAATTCACAACCTTACAATTACTAGTCCAACAGATTAACCGCTGAGCTACCACTGCCCCTGTATGTAATGTAAATGTAAAAATGTAAATTTACACAGACTACCTGAGTGATCCATTTCTGATCAGGAGTTTTCACCACATCGTCTGTGTCATTTAGTTTAGACTCAATAACATAGGGACCTGAAAATCTAGCCTGGAGAGCTAACCCTGGTACTGGCAGTAAAACCAAAACCTCAGCACCTGCTTGGAATGCACACACAACAGATTTTTTTATCAAAATGAAACTTCATGCATGATTGTGAAGAAGCAAGAGAATATTTGGCTCATTCACAAGCAGTATTTAGGCACTCACGACTGCAATGCGCTCAAACAGCAAAGTAAGTGTCCACCTCACTCTCACTAAACATGGGAACTAAAGCAATGTGTTTACTCACATCAAACCTCATGGGGCATACAGAGGAGGCATCTTGGTGCGCCTCTAGCACAGGTGATGACTCACGGAGGGGTCTAGGTGGCGTAGGTGCAGCATTCAGCACAGGGGACGGCATGCACACAGGCACAGGGGACACAGGTGAGCTGGAAGCTGGCTATTTCTCAGCGCCAACTCTAAATCCAGCTCTTTTAGCGTTATCTCCTTCCAAGAATCGAGCTCAAGTATTAGAAACTGTAGAAGCTGAGCTTTATACTGCTGACGGCTTAACTCAAGGTCGAATTGTTTTAGTTGTAGCGTGAGCATGAGCTCCTCTGCCGGTGAGCCTACTACCACGGGCTCTATGGGTGTTACAGTCTGTTCCCAACATGCCTATAATAATGATATGATAGAACTTTGGCATTCAGCTGTGAATAAACTCAGCATGCATTATTGCAGATGGTAGTTTTCAGATGGATATTGTGTCACTTATGGCAATATTATCACATTAGTGGTGCATGAATTTATTTATAGAACAGCATGATAGTGCATCATAGGAAAACAGAAAGTGACATTGTACAGTCTACTTGGAGTTGTCAGAACGCTGTAATAGCCAATTTAATCAGCCTGTAGAATCACAATTACTTTCATTCTCATTTCCTTCTAACCATAAGGGTCCTTTCCAGTAGGCTCCTATTGAAAATCTTGAGATAAGGTGATGCATTCATCATGTAAATTTTTCAGAATGTGTGTATTTTCTTGAAAGTGTGTATTATTTCTGTAGTGTACTAGTGATAAATATTGGTAGGCATACATAGCTAATGTGAGACATAGGAAGTGGCTAGCAAAGTGGAGGTGGATTATATGCATGTTTATGTGAGGGAATAAAGCAGTTCATTTTAAACATATTCTGGAGTAAACAAGAGATATATTAGGCTGGTGATGAGGATGACTACCTGAATCCATTCAAGAAACTTGGGTCTTCATGAATTTAAAGTGTTGGCATCGCTGTAATCACTAATTGGCAAGCTACCCAGAGCACTGAACTTGCTCCTCATGGCTCTGTTTGATGTCCAGGCTGAACTGGCTAGCATCGGAGTGTGATGGGAAAAGTGGGTGAGCAGTTTCAGACTTTATATCACTGCTATGGGAATAAGAGACCGCATACAAACACATGCATTAATGCTACACATAGGAGGTCCAGAAATACAAGACATCTTCACCACATTAGATGACACCGGGGAGATAATGGATATGATATATCACTGACAAAATAGGGAGAATACTTCACTCCCTAAAAGAACATTTCCTATGAATGTCATGTTTTCTGCCCAAGTGAACAAGAAAAAGGAGAACTATTTCATGCATTTTTGAGAGACCGAAAATGTTAGCTGGAAGTTATGAGTGTGGTGAAAATAAGGATGACTTTTTTGGGACCAGGTGATTGATAAATGGAGTTCACATGCATTGTGTTGCAGACTGCTGCGCAAGAAAAATCTCACACTAACTAGTTTTTTTGTGACATCGTGAGGTTGATGGAAATGGCAGACAAGCAACTCTTAAAATTGAGGAACTGTCAGTTACTGTAATTAGCCAACACATACAAACAAACACTGTTGTGAGAACAATGCGAAGACAAATGCACCATGTACATTCATCCATTCAAAAAAGCATCCAGCATGCCAAAAAAAACCAGCGTTTCAGATGTAGCAGAGATGAACATTTTGGGCATTGAGTGCTGACCTGTGGGAAGAAGGGCCATTTTGCATCCATGTGTGGAGTAAGTTAAAACCGAGTGAGTGAACTGGCACAACATTTGGTGTCAGTGAAAGTTGACAACGACGATGATGATGACGATGACGACGATGAAAATCGTGACTTATGAACTGCCTCAACATACACCTAGAACTGTGAAGATGGCGTTGGGCTGCTGTTGACAAGAGCTGTTCTGCTAAAATGGCATAGGACTTAAATTACCACGAACAGCCTTGCACTCAAATCTTGACCATATTACTGAAGTGTAAAAATCTCCCTCAGTGTAAAAAAGTATAAAAAGTCACTTAAATCTCCCTCAGTGAATCAGCTGAGACAGAACAGACTTTATGTTAAAACTATACAGGACAGGACTTCCACGAAACAGATTTTGTCTGCATGGCTTTTTTTGTTGCTCCAAAACCCGCACGTATTGTTCAGCATTAATGGTGCTTTCCCAGATGTGCAAGCTACACAATACAATGCGCACTAATGAACTCCCATACAATCACGGATGCTGGCTTTTGAATTGTGCGATGATAAAAAGCTGGATGCTCCCACTCCTCTTTGGCCCAGAGGTCGCAGCATTCATGATTTCCAAAAAGAATTTCAAATTTTGATTTGTCAGAATACAGGACAGTTTTCCACTTTGCCTCAGTCCATTTTAGATGAGCTCAGGCCCTGAGAAGTTGGCAGAATTTCTGGATCATGTATATATATATAGGTTCTTCTTT
Organism: Parauchenoglanis ngamensis; assembly: GCA_030014255.1. Classification (NCBI taxonomy): domain Eukaryota; kingdom Metazoa; phylum Chordata; class Actinopteri; order Siluriformes; family Auchenoglanididae; genus Parauchenoglanis; species Parauchenoglanis ngamensis. The sequence continues at coordinate 4,680,898 of JAQMYM010000013.1, forward strand.
GCATGGTAGACTTTTCGGAAGTGTTCCTGAGCCCATGTAATGATTTCCACTACAGACTCATGTCTGTTTTCCCAATCATGCTACTAATCTGTTGTCAATTACAATCACTAATTAGTTAGTGAGATTTTTTTATTATTATTATTTATTTTTTTTTTTTTCAGTATTACACAACCTTTCCAATGTTTTTTTTTTCCCGGTCCTAAATGTTTTGAAGCATGTTGCTGGCATCAAATTCAAAATCAGCATATATATTTCATAAAACAATAATAATGTCTTAGTTTCTATATTTCACATGTTGTCTTTGTTCTATTTTCAATTACAAGTGAGTTTACATGATTTACAAAGTATATCATTCTGTTTTTATTTACATTTTAGACAACATCCCAACTTTTTTGGAAATGGGGTCAAAGTTGAAAGGTGAAAGTGTGATCAGATGTCCATGCCGGGGTGAGCGAAGGCTACTGCCCTAGGTATTCTGCACATTGGTCCTAAAGTACATAAATGTTTTCCAAGCAGGTAATACAAAATCATTTAAAGCTGCACTGCAAAAGAAGGACACATCATGTTTTGAAGAGCTCGGCTGTTTTTAATGCATTGAAATATGACATATTTCAATCAAACTGCTGAGACACATGTAATTATTGTTACCAGTCTGGAGGGGTTCGGTGCTATTTTGAGCCAGAGACAAAATGATGGTTCATACAAACTAAGAGGGAAGCTCTGTCCATTGTGTTGGCTTGTGAAATAATTCCATGTGTTTCTCTATGGAAAAGAATTCGTAATGGTGACAAATCTACTAATCTAAGACTATATTAGATAGACAGTTGGGGACCAGAATAAACTTCAGCACTGTCCCAGGTGGCAGGGCAGTCGACCCCTCACCATCAAGAGTTTTGTTAGAATGTTTTGCAACAGTGTTCTGTTCTCTACCAATGTTAATGTGGAAAAGAGGAAAAGTTGCTCTTAAGTGATATGATTTTAAAATGTGGCATTAGAGTTTTAACCATTTGTATAGGCTGAAAGCACTGTTAAAGCACTTGAGTTTGTATGTAACAAGGTTACTGAGTCTAATGGGTCTGTGGTAGCTCAGTGGTTAAGACATTGGACTAGTGATCGGAAGGTCGTGAGTTCAAATGCTGCCACTGCTGGGCCCTTGAGCAAGGCCCTTAACCTTCACCGCTCACTTGTATAAAATAACACGTATGTAAGTCGCTCTGGATAAGGGCATCTGCCAAAAATGACTAGGGCAGTGGTAGCTCAGTGACATTGGACTAGTGACATTGGACTAGTGATCGGAAGGTCGTGAGTTCAAAATCTCAGCACTACCAAGTTATCGCTGATCCCTTAACCCCCAACTGCTCAGTTGTATAAATGAGATATATGTAAGTCGCTCTGGATAAGGGCATCTGACATAAATGTAATGTTTTTATCACTGAGAA
>JAQMYM010000013.1:4690298-4719865 GCA_030014255.1 Parauchenoglanis ngamensis
GAAGATGCTGGGATTGGCTCCAGCTTCCCCGCGACCCAGACGGATAAAGCGGTATAGATAATGGATGGATGGATTATTGTTGTTGTTGTTGTTGTATTTTTTAAATAACACAATCCTAATTTGAGTACTTCATGAAGATGTAGGTCTTTAGTCCTCCTTTGAGACAGGTCAGTGACTCAGCTGTTTGGACATCTAGGGGAAGTTCATTCCACTACCAGCACCAGAACAGAGCAGAGCCATACCATGATACATACCTTGAGAGATGGTCCAGTCAAGCATTGCTAAAGAATATAGCGTTAGAGTATCATCTTGCCTATGTGCTCTCTCTGAACTTCCATTTGCTGCTTAACCTAACAAGAAAACACTACCCACTGCCTGTGGGTAGTGAGTAACATCTAGATACCTGGAACAACAAGTTATACATACATAATAAGCATTCTGTTTCACCCCTCTACCCATCCCATACCCATGTCTTGGCCATCAAGACAGATGAACTGCTGGGCTGAGAATCAAATGGCCACTGGCCATCCTGTGATCTTAATAATGCCATGAGGCATGTAGTGGGCACAGCAACCACAAGGCCACCCAAGAGTCTTTAGGCCAACAATGCATGCAAGGGAAACGTATCACCAGAGCATGCAGAGCATGTGGTCGATTTTTTCAAATTTTGCGTCACTGTTTGACTTTTATTACACTGTTTGAGTATTTCAATCAACAGGTGCTGATATAGAACTCTTAATTAGGCCCAATTAAATAACAGGTTGCAAACTGCAATACAACATTTATCAAATAATCTATCACATCTTAAAAATATTGTCAAGCGCATATGTCAAACAAAATGGGATATTAAAACTACAAAAGGTGGCCCTATTTTTTATTGGTTACACACACTTTCTTGCAGCTATGTCTTAACCCCATTTCAAGCCATGTTTAATTACAACCAGACAAATTCCAAATAAAGGCGAAATAAATACCTGGAATCAGGGAATCGACTCTTTTTGCCATAAACTTGAAAGCAGGATGATTTGACACAAGATACATAAAAGAAAATCACCAGCCAGCTATTGCCTGTGATATGACAGCTACCACCAGGGAAGGGTGAAGGCTTTTTCTGCGACAGCTGAAGCCAGCCAGCCTCATCTTTTCAAACTGCTGGTCATGCTGTGTCACAGGGCAGCATAACACAATTAGTGGAATGTGCTAACTGTCCTCTTCTGCATATGTATGGATACACAGACATACATGATAGCCCTAAACTGTACACTGAAATATGTCTTTAATTGAAACACAATATAAGCTTCCATTTATGCAAAATGTGATGTTTTTTTGACAGCCAAATATGCTCTCCGTTCAATCTGCTCTTTCTTCAGAGCATAAATAATTAATCTCTCATTGCAGTTTGATTAGCATCCACACCTCTGATGCTGTAGAAAAAGACTGTACAATGAGACCATATCTGTCCAAAGAAATTAGAGGTGTATCCAACAAGCATATACATATTTTAGTTGGAGACACTTCACTCTAATTAAGCCACATAGTTCTATTGAGGATGATACATTTGCATAATTATATTACACCGCAGTGGCTGTTGATTTCTGAGGCTTGGTGAAAGGCTTAGCAGAGCAAGAAAGTGCATGATTAACCTGGAGTGGGAAGAATTGCCAAAGCACAGATTCACTGTTGCTCTTTGACAATTTAATATTTGTATTCATGTCACAGAAGAGCTCCAACCAAGCAATAGGATTTCATATCATTTTCCCATGCTTTTTTCTTCCTGAGCTCAGTTTCTTCAGGGCATCTTTACTTTGAAATCAAGTGACTGACCCGACCACTCCCCATCCAACATGTCTCTCTGGTATGCCAGTACATGGATTGATGTTTTGCCTTCTTTTCCATGTGTCATCTGACTATCCTTGATTATGAAATTATTGGATTGAAATTATTCTGAGGAAACTACTAAGATACCAAAAATACCCCGCACAAAGTAGGGTTGCGCATTTAATTATATTTTATTGTTATTGATGAGTTTCTGTGATTACCTCATTGCGAAGGGGTGCAATAACAGGATGGATTAAAAAGCAGTAACAGCAGCTTGCTCAAATTGAATTACGCCGCAGTCGAACAGGAAAAAGAATAAAATGTGCCTGCAGAAAAAGCCTATTCACTGTTCAAATGAAAGAGAACACTGGACTTCATGTAGTGGTTAATATCGCTTCCACCTTCTTCAATTTCTCATTATACAGTCCGGTCTGAAAATCTTGCAGTAGCAAGGCCAGTTCTTTTGTTTTTACTATATTCTGAAGAAATTTGGGTTTGAGATCACAAAGATGGATGAGGAAAGATTTCCTTCTATTTGTATCTGGATGTGCTAAACAACTTTGAATGGAGTGATTTCTATTCATTATAAGAAACTGATTATGCCTATGTGTTATTTTACTATCAAATAAAATACCAAGTAAACCAGGCATCTAGGTCTGCAGCTTATGTGGTTTCTGGTGAATGTGTATAATGGCGCACACTCATACTAAGTGGATGTTACCTTAGTATTAATGCTCAACATGGATGCTAATACAGAAAATATGTATGAACATAAACAGATAGTATTATAATTATTTCAGCTGATGAGCACATGAAAAATACAGTAATTAATGTATCACAGTTCAACAGTTCCACTTCACATAGTGTTCTCAACTACAGCAAACTCATAGCGAAAGTGGGTAAACATCTTCCGCAAACTATGTAAATCTTCTTCAAAATAGAAATAACACATGACTAACAACAATTTAAGGAATGCACCACCTACAGATTATAGTTCTCAAAGCACAAAAGGAAGTGGATGCAAGAGGACATTCCCTATGAAAGCATTAACAAAATAGTATACAATTTATGCATTAAGAATAGCAGCAGCTGAGGTCTCCAAATATAGCATTGCTGGAAACATAATGTTGCACCATTTGTTTGAACCCACCCATTTTTTGAACTGATGTGTGTCTTATGTGCCCTGATAGATGGATTGTATAAACATGGTTTCAGCCCTGGGTTTTGCCTGTGAAGACTGCATTTGTTGTTAAAAGGATATACCAACATGAAGACTAGAGCGCTGTCTATAGGGTAAAAGCAAGCCATAATGACACTAAGAAAGGAGAGAAAATTGATCAGAGCACAAGGTCATTGGGCATAGGTAATATAACAATTTTGATTGTCCTGAAAAAGAAAGTAATGGCTGATGTACTAAATGCCAAAGACCAAACAGGTTGGCTAAGGAAAACAATAGTAGTTGAGGACAGAAACATTGTGAAAGCTGTAAATAAGAACCAATGAACGTCAATGACATCAACAACCTTCACATGGCAAAGCGGTGAAGGTATCACAACCCATCATTCCAAAAATACTTTAAGAGCAGAAATATAGAGGCCATACCACAAGATGCAAACAACACCTCAGTAGTAAGAATCAGAAGGTCAAATTGGATTTCTCAAAAAAAAAAAAAAAGTCCACAAAAGTTCTGGAAACAAAGTGATGAAAAGCCCAAAGTTTGGAGCAGGAAAGGGTCTGTTCATGATCCAAAGCATACAACCTCATTGGTCAAGCTCATTGGGGTAGTATCATGGCTTGGGCTTGCATGGCTGCTTTTGAAACAGGCTCACTAATCTTGGAAGGTTTTAGACTGACCAAGTAAGTCACCAGACCTCAACCCAACTGAGCATGCGTTTCACCTCCTGAAGAGGAAACTAAAGAGAGAAGGCCATTGAAACAAACAATGGAAAGAAGCTGTGGTACAAACCTTAAAATAATCACAGAAGAATAACGCAACAGAGTGGTGATGTCAGGGGGTTACTGGTTGAAGCAAGGGACATGCTACCAATTATTGTGTTATTTACTTTAATTTAAAGGACTAACTGTTCCAACTTTCCAAGTAAACTGTTTCCAACATTCCAACTGTTCCAGCTAAAAATTGAATCATCTGCCACAGAAGGTGTCATGTTCTAAGTTGTTTAACACACCTGGATATACATATCAGGGAATTGAACCTGAAATCCTGATCTATGGCCTCATTCTTTCTTTTTTTTTAAATCTCAAACCCAAATGTGTTCAGCATATAGCAAAAACAAAATAACTGGACTTTCTATTCCATTACCTTCAGAGGGGACTGTATATATATATATATATATTATCTCAGTGACTTTTGTTTCATGGCTGTTAGAGCAAGACAAGGCAGTTTGAGTATTTCAGAAAATGCTGATCTCGTAGTCTTTTTAATAAACAGCAGTTTGCACAGAATGGTGCAAAAAGCAAAAGGCATGGAGTGAGCAGCAGTTCTGTGAGAAGAAAGTTCCTTTTGATGAGAGATGGCTAAGGAGAATGACTGATAAAGATGACTGTTTCAACCTGACAGGAAGGTAAATCAAATAACTGCTCTTTATAACCATGGTGAGCAGAAAGGCATCTCAGAACACACAACACTCTAAACCCTGTGACAGATGGAATATAACAACAAGAGATTACATCTGCTTTTACTTCGCTCAGCCAAAAAGAAGTCTCTGAGGCTTCACCTAAACTGGACTGTTGAAAATTGGAAATATTTCACCTGGTCTTTTTAGCAGTTTTCAATTGCCCGGCATGATTGAGTAGGTGTACAGTGGACAATGAGTGTGTGTACATTATATGTATGTATATAGAATTGTGATGAAACTATATATAAATATATATACAGGCCCTGTGGTAGACTGGCGACCTGCCCAGGGTGTATCCCGCCTGTTGCCCGAAGATTGGCTCCAGCTTCCCGGCGACCCAGATGGATAAAGTGGTATAGATAACGGATGGATGGATATATCCATCCATCCATCCATCCAACCATCAACAAGGTAGAGAGCGCCCTCCATAAACATGTCACAGCAGTACTGCTGAAGATCGTCTCTTTCTATTCCAGTTTTCAAAAATGAATAAAGCAGTATTGCCCAGTGGCATGAATTAAATTAAGAAAATGAGACATGTTTATCAGGGATACCTCACTATAATTCAATAAGTATCTCTGCTGCTGTTCAACACAGAGCACATGCATGTCAATTTATTTAAATTTTATAATAAGCTTGGTTACAGTTAAAAATGTATGTTTATTTACAGTTCTGACTTGAGTTTTACAAGCAGCCCTGACTATTGTAATGGATCATTAAATAATTACGCCAAAAAAAAAAAAAAAGACTAAATGCTAATACTTGTGATTAGCAGCAACAATCTACTTGTAGACTGTCCCAGTTTTTTTAAAATGCCGCATATGTCTGGTCCCCCCCTCACCCGCCACAGGCGATACTGTTGTCAGCTGGCGATATTTAGGAGCATGGCATATTGCACATGATCTCACAAGCCTAGTCTGTACCCTGTGAAGAATTTGCTCTTCTCTTGCTCAGTGGGTCAGTGTTACATTCTAAGCTGTTTCTTATAATAATAAGACTTCACATTTGGGAAAACAGTGCAATTGAACAGATTGGGGACTTAACCAGAATGCATCATTTCACTGAATGGACTTTCGCGCGCGCGTGTGTGTGTGTGTGCGCGCATGTCTGCACACAGGTGATATAATTAGAGTAGAACCACAGCAGAAAACATACGCATGTCTAGTACTAGCTTTGAGGTTAAAATGGATGAGTGCTGCTAAGCTGAGTATCAGAAAAACAATGAGTAGTGAGAATGGTGGGGAGATTCAACAAAGAAAATGGCCAAGTATTTAGAAAACAAAAACCCTAGGTGTCCAAAACTTTTGCGGCTAGTAACGTACATTTTTTAACACAATATGATAGGTTTCATACAACTTTTGACTCTGCAGACATAAGCTTTGAGGTGGATCCATTGTGCATATTATTGCATTCCCTGACATATACTGATTGGCCCTTAAAAAAATGAATTGTATCCAACACTTCCTAATAGGTTCATGACATCTGTTTGTTGGCTGTCAGTGCAAGACCTTGCTTTCATTTCTCAGTTTCTGTATGTTTCATTGCTTCTGTCTGTCAGTTGAAGTCATTCTATTAGCAATACATCCATCCACCAAACTCAATTTACCCAGCTCTGGTATATTCATGCATAGCAGTATTTCCCCCCCAAGAAGTCATTCATATCAGTTATTGTTTTGAAATGAAGACAAGGGAGTTGTGGAGGCATACATATAGCAGCAGGGCCTGTTCTTTTATCTTGAGAACAACTTGAAGACGGGCCTGAGAGAGAAAAACACGACCATCTGTTTTAGCTCTGTGCCATGGCTCAGACGGGAGAAAATGTCACTAGCTGCTCAAACCTTTAAGAACTGAGGCTCCAATAACATCTGCTAGTTGTGTTCTTGAGAATATGAAAAGTTTGTAGTAAATTTAATAATTTGGTGAAGTTTGCCTACAGTTTCAATGGAAATATACATATATGGTTAAACCCACAGCTAGAGTTAAAATTATTAGTAGAGCAACTACATACAAATACAGAAGATGAATTAAAAGTATTAAAACCATTATCTGCTGTGAAGTTAAAAAAAAAAAAAAAAAGCTTAACCTTTAATTCAACTAAGAATATTTTCTCTTAATCAGTGAATTGATTCTAGCTATGTTATTTTGAATGGTTAAAATTAAATGGTTAAATATGAAATTGTTAAATGGCCAAAGATTGCATACTCATTGTCCACTTTATTCGGAACATGATAAAATCATGCAGATACAGGTCAAGAGTTTCGGTTAAATTTTCACATCAGACATCACAATGGGGAAAAATGGGATCTTTGTGACTGTGGCATGGTTGTTGGTACCAGATGAGCTGGCTTAAGTTTTTCAGAAACTGCTGATCTTTTGGGAATTTCACACAATTGTTGCTACAGTTTACTAAGAATGGTGCAGAAAAACAAAAAACATCCTATGGGTAGAGGGTCTGCAGGCTGAAACACTTTGTCGATGAGAAAGATTGGAGGAGGAGGAACAGACTGGTAGTTGCTGACAGTAAGTCTATAGTGATCAAATTGCGTGCTCAAATAAGCACTACGTCCGTGGTGCTAAAGGGTTCTAAAGTATTCATTTATACATAGTATTGACTGTACCCATTAAGTGTTACAATAATGTAGTTTAAGCCCTTACAGTGTTAGAATGCATATCAAAACTTCTTTTATTTCTTTATAGTGGAACTGATGACATGTTTGCCATGTTAGATGCTGTTTATTCACCAAATGCTTTGCATGGAGCCATATGCAACTCCATACAAGCTTTCATAATAATAGCTGAATAGTGCAATCTTGTCTATTTATAAATCGTTATATAGATTTGTCATTCACTATAATTCTTTCTAAATACTTTCTAAATATTTATAAATGCGTTAAAAAATTATTTTATGAATATTGAGTTTAAGTGAAGTGTTACAATTACCTCTAACAGAAAGGCTTGTAGTAGGAGTCAAATAGGCAATGTTTACACATTCAGGTCACAGATAGACTGCCAAGACACGGCGCCGTTTACACTTGTGTTTATCATGCGTCACCAAGGTGTCCAGCCGACCACTTTTGTTGAAATTTCGTTACTGCCTACATCACTTCCACTAGAAGTCCGCAAAATTATATTAAAACCTTAAACCTGCAAGATGTCCATGATAATGCCTGTCAAATTTGGTTTCAAATTGATTTGTCAATTAATGCCACCAGTTCCTCTATGACCCCGTTTGCACTTGGTATTAAAATGCGTCTTGGGTGATACGATCACAACTGGACAGCGCTAAATACAAGTGTAAACGACCTCCAAGACACATTCGATCAAACCACTTGCCAAGGTGGTCTGGGATGCATTTAACCGCATACTTTCTGTAGTGTAAACACTAATGCGTCCCGATGTGTCTGCAACATGGACGTAACAGGAAAATACGTCATTAAGTGATGGAGTGGAGCACCGATGTACGTGGTTGGAGTGCAAGAAAATAATGAAGGTATCTATGTAAGCATAGCCTTCGTGCGAATGTTTCAAACCTAATTTTTTAAAGTAAGCACTCATTTTTATAATTTTGATGAATGATCAATATTTTTGGGGTCATACCAGTTGAAATATAAATGTAAATATATTCCACTCTAAAAAATGGCAAATTATTCTAAAAAAAGGCACACTAACCATGACATGCACTACAGTACATAATGCACAATGCATTACAGCATTCTCTGTAATTTAATTTCCTGTCATGTAGTCTTTTTGAAGAATATTAACAAAATAACTCCCTGAATGTTGGTTTCCCTACCTTGACATTTTACGATGTTGACTTGACTGACAAATGCATTATAATATTCAGAACAATAGTGTGCTTTTAATTTATTTTCTACTAAATAGTTCTAATTCTTTATTCTAATTAAGTTCTAATTAATTTATTTACTACTAAATAGTTCTAATGTACGATTATGACAAACTAGTTGATGGGATGTTTTATTGAGAATTTCACCTCTTTAAAACAAGTTTAATTATTAGGTACAAAGTTTTTATGGTTACATCACATTGACGTTTTTGCCCTTATCCCTCAGTTATTCTATCAAAATGGATTAAAACTAGAAAATTTTGATAAGGTCCTCAGAAAAAGAATGTATGTAAATAATATGTAAGTTTTATTTTGTGGAATGCAGTTCAAAAAACATGTAGACACCCTTTCAGCTTTTTCAGTCACATGCTAATCTGTATAAATGGATTTTGACAGGAGAATGAGTCATCCTGAAGATGAAATAAAGATGTGGATTTATCACGTAAGGTTGTGATCTCCACATACGTGGGCATTGTAGTGTGGTAGAGGTATTGTGTACAGTATATTAATGATGACATGCCTGCTGGCTTGTATGTAGGATGGCAAAAAAAAAAATCTTATCCTGTAGAAATAAGAGACCAGAGAAGATATCATGAAATCTTCTTTTAATGCAGTAGTAAAAGACTACAGAGGCACCTAAAGCATTTGCAGAGCTTTACATTGTTATTACATTGTATTCCTGAACATGGTGCATCAGCAAGGAGTCTGGATTCCAACCAAAGTCCAACGCCATACAACAAAAAGTAATCCTTTAAGAAGTAAGCAAAGAAGCAAATTTTAAGATGCGAAAACAAAGACAAGAAAAGCAATAAAGAAACACAAAACTTCCAAGAGTCAATTATTGTCTATTGATCATTTGAACTTTTGTATTATTTAAATTATGAATTATGTAAAAATGCTTAAGACTTAAGGCAATGATTAGATGGTCAGGTGAGCATGATTATAGTTGGAACCAAAGTCTTCAGTCTTCATTTTTTCATCGCCCAGGCCTATTGAAAAAATACATAATAACAAATGAGACTGAATTGCTGAAACATTTAAACATTTATTTAACACTGATGTCTGTATTGTCTGCTAGGAGATCTGCAGTAGACTTATTTTAAATAAAAAATGCATCATCTTAATAAATGTCCACAGCTAATAAAAAAATGTAACATTGAAAACAATATTTGAATTTTAGCTATTATAGGGTCTAATCTTACTTGGATTGTTCATGCTAGCTAACTAGTGTTTAGCGTAACTGTTAGCTCTCCACCACAATTTGCGTGCACATGCAAATATGTGAGCATGCACTCACCAATTCTCACTCCCTCCTGGTGTTTCATGTGATATATGATGATTGAAAAAACAAAAACAAGTGGGGGGGCATATTTGCTAGTTATAAAATGTAGTTGGTAGTAGTCTTTAGATAATCTGCACAAAATCACTCTTTATCACCCATATTGGACAGTTGAAGATTAGAAATAAAATTTACTTGGTTGTTTTACATTCTTCATCATGCCTCAGATTCTTGCTCTTGCCTGACAGAAGTGGAACCTGTTGTGGTCTTCTGCTGGTTAGAGGTTAGATGTGCATTCTGAGATGCATTTGTGCTCACCATGGTTGTAAAGATTGCTTATTTAATTTACTATAGACGTCCTGTCAGCTAAGACCAGTCTGGTCATTCTCCTCTGATCCTTCTCATTAACAAGGTGTTCTGAGCCTGCAGAACCTTTGCACACAGGATGTTTTTCGTTTTTCATACCTTTCGGTATAAACTCCAGAGACTGTTGTGTGTGAATTTCCCAGGAGATGTCGTTTCTGAAATGCTCAAACCAGCATATAAGCACATTAAAGCCAGAGATAACTAATTTTCCCTGTTCTGATGTTTGATGGGAATGTGAGTTTATGTGCTGCCACATGATTGGCTGATTGGATAACCGCATAAATGACAGGGTGCGCAGGTTTTCCGATTAAAGTGGTTGTGAGTGTATATAGGTGTATTTTCATACATGTCAGATTGTGTGGATTACTGGTACTGGATTTCATGACATCCAGTATGTTGTGAATGGTCCAAATTTTCAAGCTTATTGGGCTAGTCAGTTCTGTGTGCTTGTGCACGTGTGTGCGCATGTGTGTATTTCTGTATTCCCCTATATTCCCTCTATTCCCCATACATTATTTTCTGATTTTATTGGTTTAATAACAGTTTTCATTCCAGTGATGCTTTAGTAGTACTGTACATATATGGTCATGTAAAATGCTTACTGCATTTGATTGAATTGAGTGACCATGCTGACTGAGTAGAAACACCATTCTTATTTAATCCAAAACCACAGAGGAAGTATGTTTTCAATGTAAAATAATTTTGTATTACAAATTTGACTTGTAAACCAGTCTACATCCAAGACGAGTTATCCGTTTAAAAAACTCCACATTTTTTAGTTCAGGGGAAATTTAACAGACTCTGTGTGCTGTAAATACTTTATGCACTAACATGTTTCGATATGAACCTAAGGCTGAAACGTATGATATTTGATAGATGACAATGGAGAATTACAGCACAAATTTAAGACTTTATGAATAATAAATGAATAATGTGAAAATAATGTGATTATTTTCAGTGGTGGGCCCTTGATGAAGTAGTTGTTTAGGGCCTCCAAATGTTTAGAGCAACCTTGTTATCACAGATGTCGTAGCTAAAACCAGTCTAGCCATTCTCCTCTGACCTCTCTCAATAAGCCATTTCTGCTGGCAGCCAAGCCACTCACTGCAAACCCCCCCCCTTTCCCACACTATTCTGAGTGAACTCTAGAAACTGTTTTTCATGAAAAACCCAGATGGCCAACAGTCTCTGAAATATTGAAACCAGCCTGTCTGGCACCAGCATCCATGTCATGGTCGAAGTCACTGAAATGAGATTATTTTGTACTTTGTCAGGTCGAGTGTTAAAATGAACCACGCTCTACCCAGGCTCCACTATTTCGTCCACTTGTGTCATAGGGTATCCATCAAATTCTGACGCCTCGTTGAGCTTGGGGAAGTCATTACACAGGCGGAGGCTCCTGTTGGGCTTGGGCATCATGACTATGGTGCTGGTCCAGGGGCTGGACCAGGGGCTGGATGACTCCTCGATTATCCCATCCCTTCGCATCTGCGCAACTTCCACCTCAATAACCTGAAGTCGGGCTTCCGGCACTCTGTAGGGCTGCTGGCTAATGACGACTCTGGGGGGTGTCCGTATGCGATGTTACACCATATTGTTCCGCCTGGGCTCTTTGGAGAACATATCTCTGTATTGTGCCTTCAGCTTGTCCAGATCTTGCCGCTGCATCTGGGACAGCTCAGGGCTCTTGTCGATTGTCCCCAGGGCACCTGAAACACAGCAAAGACCAGAGAGAAGTGCAGGTTCTGTCCAACATTTCAACAGTTTGATATGGTATTACTGTGTTTCGGTGCGCTTACCTTGCTGCTGTCCACTCTCTCCACTATGATGTAAGGGACTTGCCAGCATGCCAGGAATTTACAGGCGATGCTGAGGACAAGGAGCAGCACCTTGTCCCCAACTTGGAACTCCTGGGACTGAGTATGGGTGTTTTATGTGCACTGCTGCCCCTGCTGGGCTGCCGCCATATGCTCTTGTATGATGGGCCCCACATTCTGTATCTGCTCCTGCATCTCTCCAACATACTCAACCACTGAGTGCTAGGGTGACGGCTGGGTTTCCACGCATCTGTGGTGACATCCAGCAGTCCCCGAGGCCGCCACCCGAACTGGAGCTTGGATGGGGTGAATCCCATCCAAGCCTGAGGTGTCTCTCGGATGGCAAACAACACGTAGGGGAGGAGTAGGTCCCAGTTTTATTCCTCGATGTCAACGACCCAGTGTAGCATGCGTTTAAGCATGTGGCTGAACCTCTCCACCAGGCCATTGGTCTAAGGGTGGTAGCTGGAGGTCCGGAGATGTTGGATCTGCAACAGTTGGCACAAGTCTTCGGCATTCCCTGGTCCATAAGAATTTCCTTTGAAATTGAATTCAGGCTGAAGAGCTGGATGAGCTCACGTGTGATGTTTGGGGATGTGGCCTTCCAAAGCGCGATCACCTCTGGGTACCTTGCCATGTAGTCCACCAGCATGAGGATGTACTCCTGGCCACAGGCAGACTTAGGCAGCAGCCCCACAAGGTCCATCCCCACCCACTCAAAGGGGACTCCGATGATGAAGAGGGATGAGAGGTGCCAGGGCAGGCTTCTATGGGGAAGTTTTCTTACACTTGGTGCATGCCTGACAAAAGCACCGCACCTTCGAGACCATCCCCGGCCAGTAGAACCTATGCTGGACCTTCTCCAGCAGGTGGGTGGGAGCCAGGTGCATCACCGCTTGTGTTTTTGTCCAGGGCATGACAAAAAGGTTCGTGGGCCTACCTCACCTCAGGCAGTGGTAATATAGCAGGCCATTCGGGACGAAGAATTACGCGATAGGGAGCCATTGCCCTTGATTCATCTCCTCCTCAACGACTCGCTATACCTGTCTCCAGCAGTGCTTCAGTCGCTCGTCCTACTTCTGTTCTCTCCCAAAGCTCCCTTCAAAGAACACTTGTTGATTTACACACAGGAAAGGGTTAGTCTCTATGGTTGACTCACCTTCCGGGCCTGCTTTCTTAGCAGTGACCGCGTCTTCAGCCAGAAGGACAATGGGGGGCACTGCTGCAAACCTGCAGCCAGGAGGGCGTCTTCTTCGGCGTCATGGGGGCATCCTCCCCATCCCATCTACCCTGACTGACAGGCCACTCACCTTGGCCATGGACACACATGATTAGCACACGGCCTTAAGGACGAGAGGTGACCGGCAGTACCAATGTAGGTTGATTGAGCTCCCCATGTCCAGGAGTACTGTCATGGGGTGCCCTTCCAGCAGCAACGAGGTAGTCAGCGTCTCAGGTGCCCAGCTCTCATAAGCTTTGCAGGCAGACAGCCAGTTTCTGTAGCGGGGGGCGCCCTGGCTCTGTCGGTATGGAGACTTCGACTGGCTGCTGCAGATGGGGTTGTCAGCCACGGTGAGGGCCGATAGGGAGTTCCTGGGGCATGGAGTGACAGGGTTGCTGCTTCACCCATCATTGCTTGAGGCTGGATCCAGTTCATCTCCAGTGTTGAGATGGCCATCACGAGAGCCTCAGCAAATTCCTTCATCGAGGTGTTGCAGGTTGGAGGACTTCCAGTTGGAGCCAGTGGCAAGTGGTGTGGAGATCATCATCCTGGGTGCGTGGCTCTCACTTCCGCCAGTACTTCCAATGGTGGAAGGCCGTGGCAGATCAATTCACAGAGAGACCACAGCATTCAACGGCGCATATGTGCTGGCCTCTTCCACTGACAGGTCATGATAGGCCCTCTGGGCCTCTCCTGTGAGGAGTGGGGCTAATAGCCTCAGCCAGTTGGTGCAGGGCCATCCCTCTCAGTGAGCTGTAGGGGGTACTACTTAAGGAGTTACCGCACCACAGGGTCAATGGTCAGGGCTGTCAGGATAGGATTTTCATCAACTGCCCGCATTCTCCACCAGTGTAGCGAGCTTCTCGAGGCAACACAGACAACACTGGTCAGTGCACAATTAATATTTCTTTATTTTAATTTCTTTTTAAAGCACAAAAACCCAAAAGCAGTCAATGGCAACAGAAATGAAAGCTCAATCTTCAATGAGAGAGGGGAAAAAACAAGAAAAGAAATGAAAGAAACCTTGGGAACTTAGGGAAAAGAGTCCAACAAATAAATCTATCCACATGGGTTTGGTCATGGTAAGTGATGGTACAGCAGGGAAAAACAACCGGAGAGACAAGCGTTGGCTTCTGTGCTTCGACCTCATTCACCTCTCAGCACCGCCTCCTCGTTTTTATGCCTCGCCATCATGGACTGGAGAGTGGTGACTCAAGCTGTGACAGATTTCGCAGCCCGACTGTAGGAGGAAAAGGAGCACCCACAGGAAACCCATGCATGCACAAGGAGAACGTGCAAACTCCGCACAGAAAGGTACCCTGGGTGACTCGTGGATCGAACCCAGGACCTTCTTTCCTGCTAACCACTGCACCACCGTGCCGCCACTAGACACTTTTAGGAAGCTTAAATGTAATGATCTATTAGGACAATGAGAGTGTGTGATACTATGGGTAAATCTATGCATAAATTTGCTTCATATCTGAGTGGCTTCTAGCAAGCACCAAGAATGATTAGCTCAAGGTTAACAATGATGTGGACAGTATCCTGAAAGCAATATCAAAGGGGGTTGGAGAGTCCAAACGATGTCAACCATCATCAGCCTTGCATCTCAAAGGTTCAGCACAGTCGAGAATGGCAACAGGACCCCTGTCTTCCTAATAGAACAACCACATGTCAGAAAAGGAGGCGGGGGGTATGGCTGGTGAGGTAGAGAGGAAGCCATTGGGAAGACTATGTTGTATCCTTAGGAAGAAGCTTGTGAATCTTTGCAGGACTGAAGGACATAGAAGGCATGCAAAAGAGCAGACCAGAAAATATGCAGCATTAATTTCAAACCTTTACGGCTTTACCGGATTTTATACAACAGCCACCTCACCTGCTCCAGAGAAGAGTTAGACCAACCTCTCCACAGCACATACAGGGATACAGCAAGGGAAGCAGATCTAGTAGAGTGCGGACCCTTGGTAGATCGAGCCTGGCCTACCTTCTACCTTTAACAGCAGTGGACCCAGGTTGGAGGAAATCTAAGAGGTTGTCAAGCCTTCGTGAATGGCTTGAAGTGGAGTGTTTCAAAGTGTCTTAGGCTCCTTTACTGACTGTGGAAGATTCTGAGGGTTATCTATAGGAGGGGAAAGGTAGCACAGCAATGGATATTTGTGGAATTTTTGGATTCTCAAGGAGGCGTATTCAATGAAGACAGAGCAGGTTGAGACCATCTCACTGTTCAGCATCAAAAGGAACATATTCTTCAGTATCATGACTTCCAACAGAGTATCTTTGGAGAGTAACCTCTGGGGCAGTCCTGTTAGAGGAGCACTGGCTAGAAAAAGAGAGTATTACTGGGTATACCATTTCAGTGACCCTATTTGCCTTGGCCCTAAATATGCTGGTCAAATCTGCAGAAGAGGAATGCAAAAGCTCTCTCATCAAGTTCCTAATCTAGTCTGTCTGTCATCCAACTAAGTCCATCCAACCTCTTTAGCTGGGGAAAGGTTGATTCACTACTATGTACTTTGCACCTCATAAGAGGAACACTTCAGCGCATTCTCAGCTACTGCCCCAAAGTGCTGGGTGAAAGTCACTACTGCTGTCAACATGACCAGGTGACCATCAGAGAAAACCTCTAGCTGGCTCTGAATCAGAAGGAACAGTGCATAGTTACATGTTACATTGATGGAGGTGAAATGTGTGTCTGGTTGTGTTAGTCATGCATGTCTGATCAGTATTAGGTGTAACATAAGGAATTCATGTGGACCCACTCACACTGAGTATATATTAATGGTGCCAGTGGGGTTTGCTACAGCCTTTGTCACTGTGGAGGCCAGTATGTTTGAATTAGGCATGTTGGCAAGGCTGAAGGATGAGTAGGGTAATTCATAGAAAATAAGCTACTTGGACACAAACAAGGGCCTGATCAAACCTGGCTGGGTTACCTAGGTATAGGGTGTCTGATGTTCAAAGGCTCAAAACACCCAGTGACCCAAGGAAACATCACTGGTTTGACCAAGTGCATCACAAGATGCATTTTAAAGATGGGAGGCCTCTGGTGATTTCACATAGATTTACCTATTTGATATCAAAATCATCTGGTTTGTAACAGTCATATTACAGTCACCATGTCCAAGGCTCAAGCATGCAGTAGTTAAGTAGGCAAGCAATAAACTGTTTTAAATAAGTAAAACCATTAAACCATGTGATTGTGGCATATCTTGAGCCAAGCAAGGTATGAATTATTCCTTTGCATTTAACCCATCCAAGCAGTGAACACACACAAGTGAGAAGTGCACTTGTTTGCACACAATTGCAGAATTGCACACAGAATTGCACACATACTCAGAGCAGTGGGCAGCTCTATGCTGCAGCGCCCAGGGAGCAGTTGGGGTTAGGTCCCTTGCTCAAGGGCACTTCAACTGTGAATGCGGAGGGAAGGGAAAGTGATGTTCATTCACTCCTCCCACCCACACATTTTTCCTTCCGGTCCAGGGAATCGAACCAGCGACCTTTCGGTCCCAAACCTGCAGCCCTAGGCTTTAGGCGACGACTAACCCTTTTGTTTTTTTTTGTTTTTTTTATTACATAATGGATAAGACAGTCATTTTTTTTTCTTGTTGATTGGTTAAGCTCACATAAATTGCTGAATAACACTCATGTTTTTCATGAGATTATATTAGTGTCCTTAACTAGTCTTAACTAGTGTATTAGTTAAGAATTTTTTATTATTATTATAATTTTTTTTTGCTTCTTGGTTGTATTAAATTGCACCTATTCACATTTTTAGGTTATGATGTATGTGCTTTTAATGCCAAATTCCTATTTTGAACACTTAACTATTTTTTTTAATAGGGAGCATTAAAAAAGGACTACAGAGATTCTGTTTTGCTATGGCAGTCTCAAACTTTACAAGTGGGAGACATATGGTCTGTTCTGCCTGTCTGAGTCAAATTATCATGTGGGATGTGACTCGTTAATAGGTCAACATAGTGTTAGCCAGTTCAGATTAATACTTAAAAGTATTGGATATGTTAGCCACATTGTAGAATTTAAAAAGTATTCAATTTTTGGTACTTTGTGTAACATTATCTGTATCATGGATTCTATAAAGCATTTTAAGTTTGTTTATTAATTTTAGATTGCGTTTCATGTTTTCCAGTTGATATCAGATGATCTTTTTATATTTGCAATTCATTTTTCAGTTAGGATTGATATCATGCTGTATTTAGATGCTACAAATTTGTAATTTGTAACATTCTTTAACAAACCATTGATTAATTACTTCCCTAGGCTCACCACTTCTTTCTGACTACTCCAGGTTGAAAACAGGTTTATTGCTTAATAAAACATTGGGATATTCCCTAATAGGGCATGGATAGATGGATTAAACCTTTTGGTGGAAATCATAGTTTCATAATTACAACAATTATGATTTTTAAAAATGTGAAAAAAACCACTGCTTTTCATATGCATCTCTTAAAATAAACTCCCCACAACTGTTATTTTTAGCTTTAGGAGAGTGCATGGTGAAATTTGATATCTTTGATAGTTCAGTCAAATTTGATGATTAGTTTTGAGGATGACTAGTTTTGTCAGGAATCATCAGGAACAGATGACTGATTTTAGTAAGGATATTCATTTTAATTTTTAATTTTAAAAATCATTTTATTTATATTTTTGAAAATTACACAATATATGAATATTCTTTTAATTTTCCAGAAATTAATTTCTGTATTTAGGTTTGGTGAAATGCAGATTAAAAGCCCATCATGCATTACACACATGAAGGGTTACTCCTTACCCTGAAATTTGTTTATGCTTACCCTGGCTTTTTTTGTCCTGGATCATCCTTCAGTCATCAAATCCCCACACTACAAAATGTTCACAGAATAACACATTATACTTATTATTATACTTAAACAGATTTTACTTACAAATAATCATAGTAAGCCATTGTGAATCATGTCATGGTGAGTCATGGTGAATGACCCTGACTCTCCGAACCTGGGATCTTGCAGAATTTCTTGTGAATATAAAACAAACATGGAGGATGACAGTTAAGCTTGGTGGTTTTGGGCATCTGTCTTTCACTCCTGATGTCAAGACAGTCTATGCTCCCGTGCTCCCAATTGTACAGTGTTTCCCACAGGTCAGAAATATAATGGTGGCTGTAACCAGTGGAAAACACTGCATGACATGTGTTGTGTTTTGAAGTGAAAAAAAAATTCAGTTAGCTTTATATGACCATAAAAGTGTGATACAAACTTGGAAAAATAAGTTAGTATGGATGTTTCAAGCAGGGACATCTAGGGATTGTTACCAAAAGTAGGTTCCAAATTAGAACCAATAAGAAAACCAGGTACTCATTATATTATTTTTTTAAATTTAGGTTCTGCTTTTTGGTTCTTAAACACAACATATCTGCAAGGACATGCGTGGCTATCTGCCAGGGCCTGTTTTAGGTGAATGGCATGCATCAGCATGCTACAGCCATCTGCTTAGACAGAAGCCAGCATATGTGACAACAGTGTGAAAGATAGACAGTGAACGGTCAAAAGTGTAGTTTCAGAAAAAGAAAATGGCAACAATTGACACATCGAATTTATTCTTAAACCTCTATACTCCATTGTGGTCACTGATGGCGTGCTTGTATTTCATTGTAATCAATTGGATCAAATTTTAAAGAAAGATCTTCTATAGTAAAACACTCATTTATGAAATAATACTGTGTTTGTGGATACATGAACACCACATTTTTATTTAAAAAACTAAAAAACAAAACAGCTTGTGTTGCCATTGACATTTCTGAAGTATTTCTTAATTTTATATCGCGACTGACCTGCTGAGGAGTTGGTGTCTCTAGGAGTTATGGCTAAAGTTATGAAAGAGTCCGAATCTGTTCTCACTGGATGAAACAGTAATCATGTGCACTGACGATGGTTATGGTAACCTGCCACTATTTAACAGGCTAAGAACCTTCTTATATATTTGTCCTTTTTTTCCTGTGTTTTTCGTGTAAGCTATAGAAATAAAATATTTATATTGTTGTTTTATGACTTGAATTATTTTCAGTAAGATATAATTGCCTATTTTTTGCTTCATTATTGTTATTTATTATTCTTTATTATAACAATTATTATTGTTATTATTATTGTTTTTTTATGAACAAACACAGATCCTTAGCCTTAGCCTAATAAATAGTGGTAGGCCATCCCTGGGCTTACAGAAATGGTTTAACCCTAGTGCTCAGCAGCCAATGGGAACTTAAGATGATTACCTCTTCAAAATGAACAAGTGGCTAAATGGCTCATACGCATGTGAAATGCCTGCATATTTATGTGCAAAATATGTGTATGGAATAGTGTGGAACGCCAAACAGTCCAAACATTTTGCGTTAAAAGTACCTGTTCCATAGACAGTCCACCATGTTTGGAATGGTCATGTTTATGTAAGAAATGTCAAAATATAAATATAAATATAAATGTTAAAAATATTTTAAAAAAATAAGCTTAAGACTAATATTAGCATCTTCCTGTTTATCGATAACTAGGTAACCCTGTAGCTGTTCCTAGCTAGCTAGGATTGACATGATCACTCACTAAACTGATACACATGCATCATAAAAAAGGTAAATCCATGGCACGTTTAGTTGCATTGTCCGTGCTCTTGGTGTGTGTGTGTGTGTGTGTGTGTGTGTGTGTGTGTGTGTGTGTGTTGGGGAGGGACAGAGAGCCAGGGAAATCCATTTGATTTATCTTGTTGTCTTGTAAGTTCTCAGCTGATTTCTTATGTGGTTTAGTAGAGTTTGATAAACAATTCAGTATTTAATTATTTATACAAATGTATAATAAATACTACTTCATCTCATAAAGAGGATATAAAATGTAATAAATAAGTCTGCTGTATTTTTCAAAACTGAAGTCCAAAGGCTACCTTAAGACTGCCATGCTGAAGTGACTCAAATCAGCATCTGATCTTTTTAAGCCGTCTTTAAGCTTTAAGGGTTAGGGATGGGCCAAGGGCTGCGGCTAAAATCAAGTTTATTCTCCGCTGTCGGCAGCATTTATTCACACTAGGGTAGCATTTTTTGCCAAGCTAGCAAAATCGTTAGCACAGCAAAACAACAGTGGAGGAGAGCTACAGATGAACTGGTTGCTGTCCTCCAGAGCAAAACGCTATGCATACATTAGTTACTAGCACATCAATTGAATCTTTTTCAATACCATAATTTGTCTTACAAATGTTTTTTGTTGTTGGTGACGCAGTACTCATGCAAAATTGTATCACTTTGTGCATGCGTGGTGTTTCAGAGGACAGGCGTGTTCGCATTAAAGTCAGGGCAAATCTGATCTGAGCAAAAAATCAGAATTGAGCAATCAGGCTTGCAGTATGAACGCAGCCAATCTGGACCTGGCTGTGGAAATGAGCTTTGGGGTGTATGCATGGCTATGGATTTTAATATGTGTAAATGTTACTAATATAAATTTTATATCCTAATAAATTGCAGTTCATGCCCTTTGAAACAAAACAAACATGTAATTGTCATTTGTTGTTCGTTTTCTAACTCTAGCCGTTTGTTTACAGGATGACAAAATGAAAGGAATCGCTCTGTTGTTCTCAGTGAAACGCTGCACTGTTCTAGATTTCTCCTGGGGTTTAGAGGGTTAAATTACACGACTGCTGCAGAAAAGAGAGATTTTTGGTAATCTAAACATTAATCCTCTTTTTTTTCTACCTTTATGGAACCAAAACAGGGAACCAGTAAACAGAACTGAAACCGATTTTGATGATACCCAACCCTAGGGACATCATGTTTCCACTGTTTCTTACATTCCTACAGCAGAATAATAACTTTACATTAAAACACAACTTGTCATGCATCCAGTGGGATAGTGCACTGTAAAGAGCTTCTCTGTGCTCGGCCATTTTAATCAAATGTGTTTTTGTCGAGTGACACGATGTGCTTAATAACACCGTTCAATTAATAGATAATGAAGTTCCTTGCCAACTATTTTAATTATTGATTTTATCGATTTTTTCAATCACTTGTTACAGCCCTACTAGTTTTGTCTGAATACTGACATTGTTTAAGGATAGTGTCAGACATGAGCAAATGAATTTTTTCTCCATATTATTACTCTTAATATTTCTGTTACATTTGATACAGTAATGCTGATTGACTAGGTTGTCTTACTGTAAAAAAAGTCAGACTGCAGCATCTATAGTAGTTTATTATGCTCGTATTGAGGGGTTGTCCAGGTAGTAGTCATATTGAAGTAAGCCTTTCTAAAGGATCCTTTAAGGGAAATAAATTCATATGTCATATGGTGATTTATAATTAATATTATAAATTATTTGTTTGTTATAATTACTAGTTCAGTTTAGCTCAGTGCAATTATTTCTTGATAACATGGCTCTCCCATGGGCTATTTATATTAAAAAAAAAAAGAAACTCTCACTCTCTTGATTATGAAGTTCATTTCCAACTATTTTCATTATAGATTTGTATCGATTTGGTCAATCAGTTGTTGCAGCCCTACTAGTTTATTCGCTACATTTTGTCTCATTGTTGACTGCAGTTGTAATTTCATGTCATTACATAATAAAAAATTGTAATTAACACATCATTATTGACACGTATACATTTATTTATTGCCATTTCACGCTAAGTGCTAACGGTGGCTACTTTACCTATGGTGCTTCTCTCTTCCTCGCCTTCATGCCGCATTCTCTTAAAATATTTTTGAATACACATATCTGCTAAGTAAATGCATACAAGGCTGAAGAGAAAACAAATGATAATCTTCCTTATATTTAGCCAGGACAAGTTGCTGCGTGCGACGCAATGGTCAAGTTATGGGTGCTGAATACACTTTTGGGTCTTGTAGCTACCAGTGGAGCATAGTTTCTGCTTTGCTTCATAGAATTTGAAGTTACTACTGAAGTCAGATCAGTTATACAGTAAGGAGAAAGGAATTGCTTTATCTCGTCCAAATATTCAAAAGCAATTGGTAAAATTGGTTGAGAAAGGTGAAAAGAAAGCACCAATGTAACCTATTAAATGTCTTTAATCAATGTATGACAGTTATGTTCCTAATCATCCATGTGTTCTACTATAAATAGATGTTGCTGTAGTACTTTTATGCTGAATACCTGATATTTAAACCTTCACAAGTTGAGGTTATATTTTGTGTCAATCTGTATTATACTTTAATATACATTAACTAATGTTGTATCTTTTATCCCCCATTAGATGAGCATCTGTCCTCTGATTGCCTAATAACGTCATAGCATTCAGAGCATTACCTTCACCTGATCTGTATTTGAGACTGCACAAAAGCCTTCATGAGTGTGTTGAACATGAACATGACAACAGTGGAAAAGACAAATGTGCTTAAACTGCTCATCCTTCTCTTTAGCCATCTCATTGGCACAAGCCAGTTGATTTGCCGCAGACCCCAGTATCAAGACTGGCACTCTCAGCCAAGGAACATCACCTTGAGATTGTCTCTCATGCAGAACACCTGCAAGAATGTGAATCAGTGCTGGAATGGTGTCTTGGAAAGCACTCAAGAGCACTGCACAGATCGATCATATGCATTTCCTCAATTATGCCCCATGGAGGTCCAGTTCGGAGATGCACTGTTTGCCATCACTGATCCAATATTAGAGCAGTATGGAGTAAATCTAATTAATGTGTCAAAAGAAGAATTCGACAGTTGCTTAACAGAGCAAGTACAAGATCAACACCTTTTTGCCAGTAGTATGAATGGTACTATGCAGGTGGCCTCAAAGTGGCTTTCCCCTGGCGTTCATTATTTCGCCGCCACTCATAAAGGCGGTAGCCATTTATGTCAACTCGGCCTCCGTTTTAGTGTGCTGGTCAAAGAGCAACACTGCCAGAGCTCTCCACATCTCCGCCTGTGCTCAGGAAAAGGTGTTTGCAGGGCAAAAACTGGGCAGCTTGCATATGGCTGTCATTGCCCCAAGCCCTATTCTGAACCATACTGTGAAGCTTTGGGCATGTGCCCTGAAGGTCCATGCTTAAATGGTGCAATCTGCATAAGCAATGACTGTGCTCAACCAAGTCAAGCTTCTTACCAGTGCTTATTTACAGGTGAGTCATTTTGCCTTATCTTTTAGTCTATATCATCCTTCAACAAACAATGCATTACAAATTTATTTATTGCATTATCAGTATGGTTTTAACGGTGCACAATATTGAAATTGATACAATATGCTGGTGTCTCAATGCGAAACCTTTTCCTTGCAGTCCTTGCGACATGTTGATTAAAATCTTGAAAATAATAAAAGTACAATAATTGAAATTTCTAACACAAATGTACGGTGGTTAAAAACAATATGTTCAAAACATAAACACATTTCTCAAAACTGTTGTTTAAGGATAATCAGTGCATGACTTTACACTCCATATTATTACATTTACTATTACTGTTACAATTGAAAAAGTCAAACTGGAGCATCTGTAATAGCTGATTATGCTCTTTTAAGCAACACTTAAAGGTACACTTTCCAGGTAATAGAGTTATATTTAAGTAAGTCTTTCTAAAGGACGATTTAAGGGAATCTGTCAGTTTTTCAGATGGTGAAATGAAGGCTCCATGATTTCATCTACCTTGAATGTGTTCCTGTTTCTTTGCAAATCATTCTTAATTATTTATCTGTGATCAGTTTTTGCTCCGTGCAATTATTTCTTGATAATATGGCTCTCCCGTGGGCTATTTATTTGAAGAAGAGAGAAACTCCTCTCCTTCTCTCTCTCTCTCTCTTGTCCTTTCTATCGCTTTCTTTATTCTCATCTTTTATTTCCTCTCTGAAATTGCATTCTGTACCTGAAAGCATGCTTAATTACGTGTTACTTTGTGTTTCCTTCCCTAGCATTCAGATTTAAATGTTTTCTCTCTGTGTGCAGCTATCAATAAAATCTGTCCCCAAACACTGTTTCGACGTAGGGCTTTCAGTGAGCACTTAAAAGAACATTTCAGTGTATTTATACATTAAGCTGGATAAAACATAATATCATTGCAAATTGCTTGATTACTGTGTAATAATAATGTCTGCATTGAAGTATTTAATGCACTGAATAAATAAAGATTATTAGGAACAGTTTAAACATTCAGTAGGGATTTTTTTTTGCTGTTTCATTGGATAGATTTTGTACTGGAGTGGAATGATTTCTGCTATTGTCTCGACTGAAATGGTTTGCCAATTGCAATTGTAAAGTAACATACAGGTTAGAAATTGTTATACCTTTATTCGATCAATCCTAATTCAAAGAGGAGCATTTAAATAATACACCCTTTAAATTATTAGATTTTTTGGGGGGGGGTTACCATTATGCATCATAGTACTATACTATAAACATTTCACACTGAAACATTAATTGATTCTTCTCAGATCATCTATTCCATACATCCTTTGATAGACGTGTAATATATATATTTCTAATTATACAAATAAGAAACTGTTAACTGATACCCGTTCTTCTGCTACACAGGGATTAAATCCTCTGAAATTCTTGGCCAAAGCAACTATATTAGGTTCTGCAGAAGTGGGGTGTGTCTACCAGTGTCACCAAACTCCTTTTGGGGTGAATGCTTCATTGGATACACAGGTAAGTAGGGAAAAAACTATCATACATCCAGTTAAGTTGAAGTGAAATAGATTACTTTACCTAATCGAGAAAGCTATTATTAAATCTGCTGTCTTTTCTTTCAGTTCCATAAAGATTGTTCAATTTTTTATTCGGTTAGAGCTTGGCCTCAGTTAATTTATGTTTTGATAATGAGGCATAAATTAATGGTTGGCCATTTTAAGGCTCTTACAATGAAATGCAGTTATACAATCCTGCCTCGGTCGGACTAAAGTTTTTTTTTTCTTCTTCTCATAAATGTGCTAATCCAAACCAATATTTATACTAATTTTGAAGCATGACAGTTTTCCTTGTCACTTTTGTCTTTTGTAAATCTGTAATCTGCCAATGTCTATAAAATATTTCTAATGAGAGCTGAGATTAAGGGAATAGAAATAGTGAGAACTCAATTGCAAGACAATGGACACAGTGGGCAGGGTAAGAAATGGTTTTTTTTGGCAAATGGTAAAATTTTGGTTGAATTTGAATAAAAGAGTAAAATAGTATTGCAAAACTCACTTTTCCAGTGGAAAGAAAACATGCATAAGTGCATAATATACTTCAAATATGTAACAAATATTAAAATTGCCAAAACAACCATTAACAGCCAAAACAGCACTCGAGTGGTTTTGGGGCAAGTCTCTGAATGTTCTTGGGTGGCCCAGCCCAAGCCCAGACTTAAACCCCATCAAACATCTGTGGAGAGACTTGATGATGGCAGTTCAAACACTTGCCATCCATTCTGACAAAGCTTGAGAGGATTTGCCATGAAGAATGGGACAAACTGCCCAAATCTATGTGTAATAGTGGTAAGACTTTAAGAGTAGTAAGAAGTAATTGCTGCCAATATTTTGTAGGAGCTGGAGCTTCTACAAAATATTGAATTAAAGCTTTGAACACTTTTGCGTATAAAATATTTAAGTTTTTGATTTTTTAAATGGCTCTCAAAACATGTATTCACTTGATTGTGGGCGATTAAGTATGGATTGATCGGCAATTATTTCATTAAATACAGACATTACGAGACATGGCCTTGGACTTTGTGACACTTGTGCATACTCTGAATGTGTGTGTGTATACGTGTACATATTGAGTGTGTATGTATGTGTGTGTTTGTTAGTGTGAGATGATCTGTTCTGTTGAGTACGACGCTCAGCCATCAATACTCTCCGTTCCTTCTTACAATTCTGGTATGTTCAGTCTAGTATCTTTCTTTGTATCTAACCAGTGTGTTCTTTGGCAGCCTCATCCTCTTTTACCGCTGATCATTCCAAACATAACGTCATTCACAAGTGACTTGCTTTGCATGATGTGACTAAAGTAGTATAGCTTTTGCTTTGTTATTTTGGCCTCCACTGAGTATTTCAGTTTGATTTGGTCCAGAAATGTTTGGTTTCTTATTCTGTTGTCCATAGCAGACATAGCAGACAAGCACCAAAGTTCAAATGTCTGCCTTTTTCAGCATCCAGGTTTCGCATATCTTTCGTGTAACTTCTCTCTATATTCTACCCACCAATCGCATATGGCATGCTGGTCATGCAATTCCTGGCCATTGCTCCTATTGAATTATTGCCTTTCCGAACCAAGGATGTAGAGTTCTTGCATGTGACCTTTCCTAGCCATTTCCTCCATCTTACGACACTGTTCATTCCAGTCCTTTCTGGCCTCTCTTTGGAATTCTGCATTCAGCTTTCTGAAATCTTTAGCCTTCCTTCTCTCTTCTGAGATGCTGATGGCTGAATCAGAATTGCACTGGGCTGATATCGATGGTTTCTTGTATGGGACAGGTTCTAAAGTTGTGTTTAATGATGCATCCATTTACTTCTTCCCACAGCTCATCTGGTTGTCTTTCTTTTGTAGGGAGAATGACAAATCTGTTTTATACTTCGACTGTGTAGCTGGGGCTGAACTGTGTTGAATTAATTAAAATTAAATAAATAAATAAATATAATTAACTCTCTCGCTCTCTCTCTCTCTCTCTCTCTATATATATATATATATAAATACAAATAAATATAAATATATACACACTACCCGTCAAAAGTTTGGACAAACCTTCTAGTTCAAATTATTTCTTTATTTTTATGACTTTAAAAGAGACTGGATAATGATGGACTGTTGTTTCTGTTACTTAGTTGAGCGGTTGTTGACATAAAAGGTTATTAGTGGAATTTCTTTCCTTCTTAATGCATTTGAGACCAACAGTAAATAGTAAATGATAAAAATACAGTAAACTCAAGGTCATTAACTCAAGGGTTCACATACTTTTTCCACTAGCACTATGAATGTTTTTTGAAATGTTTTTTCTCAATAAAGACTTGAAAGATCAGAATTCTTTTGTGTTACTATTTTAGGCATGTATGTATTTATATGTATGTATTGTATGTATTTATATTATATGTATCTATGTATTTTATACATTATATTTGTCAATACCCTTGACTTAAATGAAGATCCGATCACATTTTACGACAAATTAATTCAGAAAACCATGAACTTCCGAAAGGTTCACATATTTTTCTTGCCACTGTACACACGCACAGTACTGTGCAAAAGTCATGGATTGGCATCCCCAAAGCACAGATCTCAGCATTATTGAAGCAGTGTGCGATCATCTTGACAGAGAATGAAACAAAAGGCAGACAACAAAGAAGAGCTTCAGAATGTCCTTCAAGAAGCCTAGAGAACTGTTCCTCAAGACTACTTAAAGAAATTACAAGAAAGCTTGCCAAAGACAATTCAGGGTTTGTTGAAGAATAACAGTCATACCAAATAATGACTTTAAAGCTCATTATAATAATACAAACTCTTTTTGTGTTATATACAATATTTACATATATGTTTGCACATGTTGCAATAAATCACTGTACCTCATGTCTCATTTTCCAAGTGAAATGAAATGAAAGGAGAGGTGAGGTGTGGCTCAAGACCTTTGCGCAGTTGCACAGATATTAATATGATAAAATTAAATGTACTGAAATGTAATACTTAAAACGAACTTAAATATAATTCGTGTGCTTGAATCACTGCTGGCGGTTATTCTAATACAGATTGTACATGTTTACATAAACAAACGCCTTTTTTAAAATATGTAAATGCTATTCAAATTTGAAACCAATAGTGAACAAAAATACAACCTTCTTAACTTGATGAATGCACAGCCTGTGGGACTCCCATATACCGCATACACACACACAAAAAAAAAAAAACATCCTTATCAAGATAACCAGGCAGCACCTCACTGAGGAATGAGCTCATAGCAAAGAAAGGTGGAAATCTCACTTTAGACTTATGGAATTTGTGACCTCGGCACGTTCGACAGACTTCTGCTAGCAACAAGTTGGCCAGATAACTACAATGAATGATTGTGTATTTTACTCCTCAAACAGCAAACTGTATTGTCCGTTTTATAGGTTTAACAAGCAAATAAGTCTGTACGGTGTTTGATCTAATGCAAATACTCATGTATATACAGCATAACTCATTTAAAGGTAACTTTTGATGCTGTGAGCAACCAGGTTGATTTGACGACACTCAATATATGGGGAAGGAAGTCAGAGTTTAGAAGACTACCCCAAGTGTTCAAGTAGCAATTGTTTGGCTATTACTCATTGGAGTTTGGGCATAAAATAGTTGTGATTTTGAGTTGAGCATAGCATTTTCTAGCACTGTTCCAGACAACAAGAAGAGCCCCAGGAGAAAATACTGATGTGTGGCACTACATATCTTTAAAGACCTCGTACCCATTTACTTTGTTGAGAAAGAAGAGATCACTTTGTTGTGCAAATAGTTATAATAGTAACGGCACCATCTATAGCAAATTCTTTATTTCAAATGTCCTATATTTAAAAATCCTTAAATTAATATAACCATTGTTTGCACTAATTTCTATAGATGGTGCTGTAACAATTTTTGCAAACAAAGTCCATTCTAATTATAAAACAATTTGTTCGGAATTAATTGCATTATATTTGAATTGCGTTATGTAGTAACTAATAAACTCTAAATTGTAATCGAGAATTGTTCATAAATTTAAAAAAAAAAAAATTACATTCTCCCCCTGCAATATTGACCAGCACTAACTTGGATGTATTTTAGTTGCAGTATAAGTGCCACTAAAGTATACATGTGTTTATCAGTGCTGACTGAAGACCACTGGGGCCACTCATTTTTATAGCATACCACCTCCCTTTTAAGATTATGTCTCTCTCTTTCCTGTACAAAGAAATATCTCACATAGGCTGTCAAGGTAATCCTTAATGTGGTATTTGCATTAACAACCATTGATGCTGAAGTGTTCCTTTTAGTGTTTTCAGTGTGCCATTGAATAGTTTTTAAACAGCTTGTGTTGCAGCACTGAACCAGAGTCCATGCCCTGATTTAAATTTTGAATATGTCCCAGAAAGTACAGAGAAATAAATAATAATTACTGATATAAATATCTCAGACAGTTTATGAGACAAAGCTGTGTCACCCCTTTAGGACAGTAATGAATAATAAAATCCCATTTGGGATACTGAGTATCTCACCCACAAAGGTGTGTCAACAGTTTCCTGCTCCCCTGGGCGTCCCAGATAATAATGTTATGATCGACTCTGGGCTCCAAAATCCAGGTGGCCGTACACAGTGATTAATTGTTCCATATGCATGGGCAATTTGTCCAACTAAGCAGCATTTTCTAACGCTATGGTTGTGTCTCAGACCTTAGCAGCTGTATTCACAGGCAAAGTTTACCTGAGGTCTCCTTCAGCTCCAGAGCTCAGCCAACATATCACAGTGTTGTAGGTGGTCTAGAGGATGCATGCAGTGATTGAAAGTAACGATTCAATAGTTCTCAACCTCATATCCAAATATATATATTATATAGTCACCTGGAATGCTTTTCAGTGAACACGTGTGCCTTGTTAATATGGATTACTATAGTTGTTCTATAGGGCTGTT
>JAQMYM010000013.1:4725268-4745615 GCA_030014255.1 Parauchenoglanis ngamensis
CACACACTCACTCACACACACTCACTCACACACACTCACTCACACACACTCACTCACACACACTCACTCACACACACTCACTCACACACACACACACTGTTAGTATTGGAATACCAGTCCATTGTGTAGGAAACATGATGCCTTTCTTGAACACTAAACACACTGTAGTTATACATTTTAATCCAGTCTCAGGTTCACGCTTCAGTTAAATTTCTCTGTTTCAATGTGAACTGTGAAGTTCACGTTATGTAGACGATCCAGCTCTTTAAATAGTTATAAGGAAAAAAAACGTACAAAAGGCTTGTACTAACAATAGCACCACCACCACAACTGCTCCACAGAGCTGTTACAGTGAAACTGTGGAAGTGAACCTGAGGGAAACACTGATGCTCCATTGCCACTAGCACTGTGTACTAGATAGCTAAATTATTAGCATAATGTTCAGCAGAATAAAAATATACGGAGGTCCCAGTTGCCTAGCAACATTATTCTCACACCTTCCATCATTAGCTATCTAGGTAATTAACCTCATTTTCTAAATAATACCAGTGATGTGAGTAAGTACCTGTTGGGCTGGTTCTCCTGCACAAATGGATAACAGGTGATGAGGTAGGAGGGAATTGGGGCTGGCTCCGCCCCCATTGCTCCCACGCTGTCTCCTGATAGGTTCATGCTCAAAAGGACAGAGTCGACACCTTTCTTCTGTGGAATAAATGGCTCGACTTCAGCCGATAACTTCACATCCTACAACACAGGAGGAGAAGAGTCCCTAGCTGTTTACTGGACAGTAAAACTCAAACTAATTAAGTAAGATTAACTAAAGCATTACATTTAACTAAAACTAGTTAATGATGGACATTATAGACAAAAACTTAAGAGTGAATGACGCACAATGCAAGAGAGCGTGAAAGGGGAGCAATAACCTCCAAAAGAGTTTCTGTATCACCACTCCCACGAGACATCTCACACACCACCTGTGTGTGTGTGTGTGTGTGTGTGTGTGTGTATATAAAAAAAAATGTGAAATTAGGCCATGGTCTACTTTTCAACTAGAGCAAAAAAAAAAAAGGTGAGTCTGGGATGAAAAGCTCAGAAGTCCAGTACAAGCTGAAGTGAATGGACTCTGTGTGTAAGTGTGTGTACAAAGACAAGCAGCCATTGTTAAGCCATATCCAGTGGGTTGAACTAACACCATCACACCATCACAGGCCACTGAACACAAACACACACACATGCATGCATACACACGCTCTGCCAAACCCTCTGTACTCATCAGCCCTTCTGCACCACTGCCAGACCCTCCGCACCCATCAGCCCCTCCGCACCCATCAGCCCCTCCGCACCCATCAGCCCCTCCGCACCCATCAGACCCCCCGTACTCATCAGCCCTTCTGCACCCATCAGACCCTCCGCACCCATCAGACCCTCCGCACCCACTGCCAGACCCTCTGCACCCATCAGACCCCCCGCACCCATCAGACCCCCCGCACCCATCAGACTCTCCGCACCGCACCCACTGCCAGACTGTCTGTACTCACCCGACCCTGTATACCACTGTCAGATCCTCTTACCTTGGAATACATACCTGTACTCCATGGACTTCTCACCCCTTTAACATTCAAACTGTTTTTACTGTTTGCACTCCATGATTGGCCCTGGTGTTTTCGTTTTTGTTGGTATGTGTTTATATGCCGTGATGAACTTTTATTATAGCTTTGTATGTATTTTTATAATTTTGTCTTATGCATGTTATACAGCAAGTTGGTCAATGATGACTGTGTTTTAATGTGCTTTACAAAAAAACTTGACTTACTTACTTACTACTCCGTACAACCACCAGATTCTCTATACCCCTGCCAGACCCTCTGTAAACCTTCCAGACCATCTGTACCCCTGGGAGAACTGCCTTTACAACGGTCAGACCACTCTATGCAGATGCATGATGCTGTGTGTACACATAAGACCCTTTGTACCACTATCAGACCCTGTGTAATCTTTACAGGCCCTCTGTACCACTATCAGACCCTTTGTAATCTTTACAGGCCCTCTGTACCACTATCAGACCTTGTGTAACCTTTACAGGCGCCCTGTACCACTATCAGACCGTGTGGAACCCTTACAGGCGCCCTGTACCACTATCAGACCCTGTGTAATCTTTACAGGCCTTCTGTACCACTATCAGACCCTTTGTACCACTATGAGAGCCTCCATAACCCTTCCAGGCCCTCTGTACCAATATCGGACCCTGCGTAACCCTTCCAGGCCCTCTGTACCATTGCCAGATCCTATATAACCATTGTCAGACCCTCTGTACCCCTGCCAAACCCCTTGCACCCCTGCCAGATCCTATGTACCCCAGCCAGGCATAAAATAGGTTATAGGTGTCTGACACTTTATGCAGATGTGTGATGCTGCATGTACGCATAAGACCCTCTGTGCCACTGTGACACCCACCCTAGGACCGTCAGACCCTCCGTACTCATCAGACCTTCTGTAACCCTTCCAGATCCCCCATACTGCTATCAGAATCTTCACACTCATCAGACCCTCCATATGGCTGCCAGACACTCCATACTCATCAGACCCTCTTTAACTCTTCCAGACCCCCCCATATCATTGTCAGAGCCCCGTACGGCTGCCAGACCTTTTGTAAAGCTACCAAACCCTCTAAACGGCTGCCAAACGGCTCTGTACCACTGTCAAATGCTCCATAATCATCAGACTCTGTGTACCACTGTCAGACTCTCTTTCCTCTCACCTTGGAGTACTTACCTGTACCATTGTCAGACCCTATGTAACTCTTCCATACCCCTGCCAGACCCTATATAACCATTGTCAGACCCTCTGTAATCCTGTCAGAGCTCTCTTTACCCCAGTGTCTGACACAGGTGTGTGATGCTTTATGCAGATGTGTGACGCTGTGGGTCATTACGGATTGTCCTCTGGGCTAGCAGCATTAACTCACTGCCAATCGTTCAGTTTGCTAAGATTAGTACTGGGGATTAGCATTGGTGAAAGGGAATAAAGAAGTAGCAGATAAGAGAATTACGTAAAGAGGTGACATCATAGATGGGAGTGTGTACGCATATGTGGGGGTGTGTGCGTGTGTGTGAGAGAGAGAGAGAGAGAGAGAGAACTGAGAGCTCCGACAGAAGTTCCAGATGTGCAGGGGGGGGTGTATGTGTGTCAGGCACTGTAGTCTTTTGTCCTTTTAGTCCCTCTCCATGGAAAATAAAGGGATTATTGTCAAAAAGAAAGAAAGTGTGTGTGTGTGCGCATGTGCGTGTGTGTAACTGTGTCCTCCGAACCCAGTGACCCCCAGCATCATAGAGAACTACAGTTTGGCTTATTGTCATAATTATTATTACTATTATTATTATTATTATTATTATAGACCAAGAGAAAGAAAGAGGGATGCAAGATGTGTATGTGTATAGGAGAGTCTGTGCTTGTATGCATGTTTGTGTGCGTCTGTGTGAGAGTCAGTGGAATGGTGTGAATGCAGTGGAACCAGATTTGTCACTTTGACTAAAACCAGCAGCAGAAAAATGCAAATGACAAAAAATGCCACAGAGTTTCACTCGCACACGCGTGCACACGCGTACACACACACACACACAGAGAGAAATCTCAATAAAATAAATAGCCAGTCTTTCTTTTTTTATCCTTCTGTCTTTCTTCCTTTCTCAGTGTATTATTATTATTACTATTATTATTATTATTATTTTTGTTCAGTCTCACACAGCTTCAGTTTGCTTACTCTCTAACCCGATACAAACAGTAAATAACCCCAGATTTATAATTAAAATGGGATAATTTGAGAGTTAATATACACAATAATAACTGTTGGTGTAGCATTATTAGCATTTGCTAGCTAACACGCCTCCAAAAGCGCGTTAAATAAATAAACAATTGATATATTTCACTCTTTACGACATTATAACTGTTGCTTGGGAATAACACTATAAACACATACCTCATAATTATGTTCACGTGTTTAAAGTCTCTCGCATTTAATCTGAAAATTATAACAAGAAATAAATAAGTTGCCGATGTTTCGTGCTAATATGGCTAGCAACAGCAGCGGAATCAGCTGTCAGTAAATGTTTTCTCCATCCGCATTCTGGAACAGCCCGCCTTCTCTGAGCTCTGATTGGCTACTTACAACACCCGATTGTTACTAACCAATCATAACACAGAATCTGGGGGTCATTATCCAATACGAGTGCAGGAGGCGGAAGTTAACACAATATGGGTAGGATTAAAAATATCACCGCGCAATAGCTCTCCCGTAGTTAAAAAAAACAACAAAAAAACAGGTAATACAGCAGGGTACCTTGTTGTCGCCAGTGTCCATTATCGGTTTCGGTTCTGAAGCTGCATTGAGCGCCGTTACAGAGGTCAGGAGGCAGAGAAAATAATTTGGTTCATTGTACGAGTCGAGATACAAGGAGTAAACTAAACGGTAACGGTGCTGAAGCGAAGAGACTGAAGTGCGCGAGCTGTCGGACAACAGCGTCATCTGAGACGGAAACCGCGCAGGGTCACTCCGCACATCAGCGCGGTTTACGTCATCCCTACGTCATTTCACTGCGCCAAGCCCTCTTTTAGGGAAAATTTTGCAACATTTTGCTCTTTTGTTGCTATCTTAGTGAATTTTTCACTAGATTTTGTGACTTTTTAGAATTCTTTAAGTAATATTATTTTTAAAAAGAGCACAGCAACAAATCTAGCACCTTTCTGTGCAGACCACAGACAGTAAAAAAGAGTGGATCGAACCACTCCACAGAGTTTGAATGAAGCCAAAGTGAAGCTACTTCCTGGTGAGCCTCTTGCTGACCGTTTGTCTACTTCACAGCCAAAGCATACATTTTGATGACACAAGGCAGCATAAAGTCATTTGATGTAAAAAAATAAAATAAAATAAAATAAAATGAATGGATGGATGTCAATGGAAGGCTAAAGCTAACTGAGGCCCCTCACTTTTCTAAGGAGGATACACGTTTCAAACGCTTGCTTACCCCTTAGTACAGCAACTGTCCTGCACTCGATACAGCTCTCCAGCTCACGTTACCATGACCAATCACTGATCACCATTGTTCCCAACAAAAAGGGCTAGACTGGGATAGAAATTCAGGCTTATTCATGCTAATCAGCCTACTACAAGACAGCAGCACAGTATATATAATCATATAGGCATAAGTCAGGAACATAATGTTGAGATCAATCATCAGAATGGGAAAAATGTGATCTAATTGACTTCGACTGTGGTTGGTGGGTTGAGTATTTCATAAAGTGCTGATGTCCTGGGATTTTCACACACAACAGTCTCTAGAGTTGGTGAGAGAATCGTGTGGAGAACAAACAAACAAACAAAACTGCAGAAAGCAGTAGCTCTGTGAATGGAAACAGCTTGTTGATGATGAGAGAGGTCAGAGGGGAAATCCAGCCTGGCTTGAGCTGACAGGAAGGCTCCAGCTTAATTAATCTTCAGATCTGCAGTGAGCAGAAAGACATCTAAGAACACACAGTTTTACCCAGTTTTAGAATGAGGCTCCTAATAATCCGTTTGGTAAGTGTATCTCAAGCGCTGGGAAAGTGATTCCTTTGTTCCTTTTGTATGTATTTCTAACAGGAACTGCTATACGATACATTTAAATTAATCTCAGCTCTTCTATTTAACCCATGACCTCACAGAAGAACATCAAGGTAATAATATCTTACACTAAAATACTTAATCAAATCATGGCATTTCCTTAGTGCAAGATCACTATAATAATAAAATATAGATAAAATTTCAAACACACTAAACACTGTGTATGTGAAAACAGCCTAATAATATCGGTTTAGCCAGGATCACACTGTTAGTTTGTCACCAAAAAACCTTGGTGGAGAAAATCCAGGTCCACAAGAATACCCATAATGCACCAACAAGCTGATGTTTATGAATGAATTGTGTAGTTAACCAAACCCATTATTAAACATCACCCGTTCTGTTCCCGAGATTAATGCTCTGTATAGTACTTGTGATGCAGCACTGTGTCACATGAGCATGATCAAAATGCAGAGCAGATGTCCTGGAAAATACAAGGATGTGTAAATGTTTTGGTGATATTCTTTTTCCAAGTGACTATGTTATTGAAGTGACCAAAAGTTCGTTTTCTGTCTGTTTTGTTTCTCATCATGTTAAATCTCTGATAAATACTAAATTATGCTAAATTATTATTCTGATAAATTTAATCTTATGTTATATACTGTAAATTAAATGTTATGTTAAATGAGCTTTGATAATTGTGTTGTAATGTGTGTTTTGGTGAGTATTTGATGACGTAAGATGTCTTATTTATCCACTTATCTTCAGCCAAACTTTTTTTTTTAATAATCATTAGAAAATTCAGGATTTAAGTTGTGATGTTATTTTCAGTTACTGTAATGACTTTCTTTTTATAAACAGGTATCGTGTAATGTGTTGTGTAATTGGTGATGTTTATTCTGGTTATGCTGACTCATTACTACTTTCTTGTCAGATAAAGTTGAAGCAAGTACTGCATACCTGCTCCTAAAACATTTCCTCTTTCATAACACACATAATTGCAGACTTGTTTTCAATATTTATCATACAGCAGTGTCCTTGTTATGCAGGATTACATGATGCTGTCCCCAGATCTAGACAAAGAGGGCTATGGTATGGGTATGGTGTGGTATGGTCCCTCAAGCTTTAGTCTGGGTCACAGGGAATACAGAGCCAGTCCCAGGAACACTGGGCATGAGGCAGGAACACACCCTGGATGGGACACCAAGTCAACATGCATTCACAGTATCATTGACACCTTCATCTTAGCCGTTCCACCTACTGTCATGTTTCCAGAAGGTTGGAGGAAACCAGAGAACCCAGAGGAAACACTGACAGGGAGAACTCACAAAGCTCCACACAGATAACCTAGCTCATGGTTCAAACCCAAGATCCTTGAGTGGCGATGCATCATCTATGCCACTATGCTGCCCTATAACGAATCCCAAAATAACAAAATGAGACTAGTTCATTTCTACCTGAGTTCTACTTAAGTTCTACCTGAAATCATATACCAGGTATCTCATCATTATAAGGGCACCATCAAGTATGCAGGAGTCAAGGTAGTGGTTGCTCAGTGGCTAAAGCGTTGCATTACTAATCGGAACACCAGTGGATCAAGCCCCAGCCATGCCTAACTGCCCCTGCCATTGTTAAACAAGGCCCTTAATCCTCTCTGCTCTAGGACGACCATATCATGGCTGACTCCAACTTAATGAAACAAGCAAGGATATTCTGAAAGGATTTTATTGTACTGTAATATCTACATGACATTCCCCATAAAACTTTACTGATTTTGGATACTGTTTGGTGCTAGATAACCAAATACAAGAGAGTTTACTGTCTTTCTGGTACTAGTAGATAGCAGATGACTCACCTTCTGTTAATAATAAGAATAAAACCTAACAACCTCCTTTCCTGCATCTACACTGAAGAGCCATGTCGTCCTGGCCAGGACAACACAGTGGTCAGATATTCAGTAATATAAGGTTCCAACAGGTCAACTTGTCCAAGAAAGAGGGACATTGCAGTTCCGCTTTATCACTTTAGAGAAAGGCTTTTCATTCTTCCACAGGCACCTTGACTGCTGTCGACTGAGGCCGACGCCTGACCCCAAGAAACCAGAGAAGATGATTACTCAGGTAGCACTAGAGCAAGTTGATGAGTTTCTGGGTGGCACTTCAAAATGGGACCAGTGCAACCAACCCAGCACTTTGGCTAATGGAATTCAGCAAACCAAAATTTGGTCCTTCATCAGTAACTGCAGACCCTGTGAAACAAGGTCTAGTCCAGCATCCTGCAGGCTGCTTTGGTGGGCATCATACAACTGGTGCCATAAGGGCTGAGCAAGCTAAGAGGAAGCTGGAGCACTGCACAGCACAGATCTACTAATTTGTGTTCTCTGTGTTCCCCATGGTGCTGTAGAGCTGAACCACCAAGATCTGGTTGTTTTTTTCAGTCAGCAGTCAAAAAATGAGGAGGCATGGGCAGGACACGCACTCCTTGGTATGGCATGTGAGTGACCTGTCCCTTTCTCTCTTCTCACCTTGCTTTATGGATTTTTCCATGGTAAGAGTCAAATTACAGTATATTAAGAATGTGCTTTTATCTGGGGAAGGAAATAAATGTGTTTAAGCAGAGGTCCTGCTGACATTTCCTCATTTTGCTATTATCCAGGATGGGCTTTATAGAGTTAGACGAGACATTTGAACAGGTGAAAGCATTCACTCATTTATTAGTGCCAAAATGCTTGAGTGTAAAACTTTTCGACATGGATCACTACAACCATAGGAGTAGATAAACAGTACACCTGATAATGGCTTATTTCTATCAGCAGGACATTTACAGGGGTGGGCTTCCTACTTACAAACTATCTCTCAGCATTCTATCAAAAAGGAAAAGTTGCCCCGTTTGCTGGTCAGTTTTTTGAATGGGTTTTCTCCCAAGCCCGGCCACACAGCCCCAACAGAACACTAGTTTGAGACCCCTCCTGGTGTGGTTGGGCACAGTCAGCTGTATAGATTACAGAGGGTGGAGAGGGGGTTCTCCAGGGCTAGGTTATGGAGAATGTTCTCTGTTGGGACCAAGGACCAAAGTCAACTAAGACCTAATGTGTTCTATTGATGGAAAGTTCAGGAATAGAAAGCTTTATGCCTGTAAAACATATTATTGAAAAATTATGTTCATGAAAGACTGGCAACCTGCCCAGGGTGTATGCCATCTCTCTCCTGAAATCAGCTGGGATTGGCTCTAGCTTCCTCTTCACCCTAACAGATAAGCAGTATAGATACTGGATGGATGGATGGGAGGGTGTATGGATGGAATGTTCATGCAATACAGAACAGATCTGAGAGTTCACTGGAACATAGATTGGAAGACATGGAACAGTGTGATTCTGCATGGATTATGTAGAGTAAATCTAAACCAGTTTACTAATTGCCTCATGTTGGTTCCTGGATTAGCTTGTTATTGCTCAATTTTATTCAAACATGTATTTGGCCATAGGCTATTGTGGATTCTCCATTCTGTTTATTTTAAACCATTGCATATATTTTTCAGGCTGAGGGATGTTTTATTACAGGTGCTCCAGTGGGAAGGTCTGTGCTGGACATCAAGTTATGTCATGGGACGAGTTGGTCACAGGTGGGGGTGTTTATGCACACCTGAGCGTTTTTTCCAATCCCAGATTTAAAGGCTTTCTTTCCATCTTGGCAGCATGTGTGTAAGAGAGAGAGAGAGAGAGAGAGAAAGTTGGCAGTGCTACCATGTTCTCCCCTAGTGTCACGGAGCCTTTGCCCAAGACACACACACACACACACACACACACACACACACACAGGAATAGAAAGCAAGAGTGTTTGTGTTCCTCAGTAAGAAGACCATGAGCACAGGAGCCTGACCAAGAGATACTCTGTTTAACAACCTAGGGACGGAACAGAGTGTGTGACGAGTGTGTCAGGACTGTGTGTGAGGAGTGTGTAAGCAGTGTGTGAGACATGTTGTTGCGGTGTGTGTGTACCGTCTCTGTGAGACGTTTCCACAACATTCCTGCCCTCTGGAATCAACATGCAGCTAAAGGTAAGAAAAAATAGAGCATGTATGTTACATACAACAGTAAATAACACACACACACACACACACACACACACACACACACACACACACACACATAGAGAAAGGAGCTTGTTTTGTTCTTTAATTTGCTGTACAATAAAAATTAGATTGAGGTGAATATAAATGTATTAGTACTTTGGTGTAATGTAAATTTCATTCTCGTAAAGTGAGTTTATCATTGGAGATAAAAGAGAGGTCATATAAAGGTGACCGCAACTCAGCCACACAGCCGTGACTATTCCCTTTTATGTTAGTATAAACTAGGGTGTGTGTGTGTTTGTGTGTGTGTGTGTGTGTGTGAGAGAGAGAGAGAGAGAGAGAGAGAGACTGTCTCCCAGTATTTTTTACATTTTTTGTATTTGTTAGTGTGAGTGTTATGTTGGACTTAAACACAGAGAGTCAGTGAGATGGTGCAGGCCGGGACATACTGGATTTCAGCCAATCAGCGGCTAATAATGTCCTGGTGTCATTGGAGGTGGCCATGTTGGTTATGGGGAGAAATGTGAAAGCTGAGCTCATGAGGCAGAGTCCTGCCAGAACTGCAGGAGCATGACCTGCCTCGGGTACTGCCTACTGCTTTAATTGACTTTAGTCCAGACTCAATACTTCAACTATGGTATAGAGGAGTATTTAAATAGGGACAGGAGTAGTATTATGACAGGAATGGAGACAGTTACAAAGAATTAAGGCAGTAGGAATGTGAATGAAAGTGTGTTAAGGCAGAAATAGACTCAGAAAGTACATGCTGAGGCACAGTGAGGGACAGTGCAAAGGGAGATAAGAAGTTTTGAGGCAGAAGGCAGGGAAGTAAAGGGGTATCTGGGAAGTAAAAAAGTCAAACAAGTAGAATTCAGAGAGGATTCCAAGATGGCGGCGCGGCAGTAGCATGCAGCGGCCACTCCGGATCAGGATTGGTCCCTTTTTTCTTTTTTTTTTGTGTTATTTGTTTCTTGGTGTGATTTTAACGGCACATTTAACCGAAACAAACGGTGTTCATGTCTACCCACGAGAAACATTACTGGACATAAAGAAATACTCAAAAACCGAAACCGAAATCCATAATACTTTATATGTACCTATGTTGTCTTCTGGTGTTTTTTGTTGCACACGTGCACCTTTTGTACTTCTGTTGTCTTATATGTAGCACCTTGATCCTTGAGAAACGTTGTCTCACTGTTTCACTGTACATTGTATCACATGTATATGTTGAAATGACAATAAAAGCCACTTGACTTGACTTGAATAAAGAAACACCTTCATGAATGTAAATACAGAGGGTTTACCTCAAGATGCAATGCACAGGAAACACTCAAGAAAAGAAAGGCCAGATTAGACTTTTCTGAGACAAGATTCTTTGGACAGATGAAACCAAGATTAACTTGTACCAGAATGATGGGAAGAGAAGAGTATGGAGAAGGAAAGGAAGGGCTAATGATCCAAAACATACCACATCATCTGTCAAACATGGTGGAGGCAGTGTTACTAAAAAGATTTCAGCAAAGAAGAGGCAGCTGGTTCTTAACCTGCACAAGTCAAGTAATAGATATTAAGGATTACCGGTCAGTGAAATGAGCAACAATAACATTTCAAATGTCTGTAACAGCTAATTATTAAAAATGGGGATTATATAGTTTATTAATGGATTTTGTATACTTGGTCACTTACATCACAAATACTCTTCTAGTGCCCATTTATCCAATACTAATTCTCCTCAGGGCCAATAACCACATTAATCCTGAACAAAATATCCGTACTTCAGCTTTTCTATCTGCCTGAATCCCACCAGCTGCAGTGCATTCTTGGCAGTACATTGGCAGATACCTTAAAGGGCTCACCTTCACTTCTGTTCCTTCATAGCCCCAGTGGCGTTAACAGTTCCTTGACTTTGCTCTAGCTGTCATGCCATTAATCATTGTGAAGTTAGTGCCTGCCCTCACACATAATAATGAGGCCCCAGTTGTGGGACGCATCAAATCATATTTTCTTTTGATTGTGCACTTTCTCTTGTGCTTTTACTTTTGCTAGGATCGATCATAACAAGGTCTTGGGGAACTAATAGGCCACATCACCCGGGATGTCCAGTGGAGTTTAATGTTAATTGGTTTTCTGTTCCTTTATTCTTTTTTCTGATGCAGCTTCTAAATGATGTAGTTTTGGCAGGCTGAGCTGACTTGGTTTGTGGAACTGAAATATATATGAAATATATTTAATATGCTATTTAGGCCTCTTAATTAGAGACAGAATGGGGGTTGGGAGATTTCTCCAAAGGGATTCCCTTGAAAAAATATGGAAATGTCAAGTGGCTTTAACCTTTGAAGAAGTTCAGCATTGTACCATGGAAAAAAAAAAAAAAACACTGAAAAAATGTATGAAAAATGGAGCCCAGTGAGACATTCCTCAAAATCTGCCTGGTGCTTCATAGACAGCCGACTTTATATCATCCTGCCTCTTAGCATAGAGAAATATGCTAAGGGGGAAAAAAGGACTCACAAGATAAATGAGTTAGTGTCTTCTGAAGAACACAGAAAACCAAGCATGCCACTAGGGAATAAAATCAAATCATGCTCACCTTGAACTTTTTGCTATGCACGATAATGTCTAAATT
Organism: Parauchenoglanis ngamensis; assembly: GCA_030014255.1. Taxonomy (NCBI): domain Eukaryota; kingdom Metazoa; phylum Chordata; class Actinopteri; order Siluriformes; family Auchenoglanididae; genus Parauchenoglanis; species Parauchenoglanis ngamensis. The sequence goes on from JAQMYM010000013.1 coordinate 4,737,559, forward strand.
TAACCCACAAAGAGCATGAGCCAAACCTGGTTTGATGTTAAGGATGCCATGTATTTGTATGATTTGTTTGGTTTTGCCATTTTGGTTTTAATGTTGACTGAATTTATACTTCTGCCTTGATGATAAATTATTTAATGCAATTAAGATAATGCCATTTTGTTGTTTGTTTGTTTAATTATTAGGTTTACCACACCAGTAATAAACTTTGCCACAATTTTAGGCGTAAGGATAAATGAAATCACTGTGAATTATATTACTGAGGCACAGGAAGTTCTGCCTCACTGTTTCTTATTGGTTGAAACCTCTGATGCATTCTCAGATGTGAGTGCAGTTTTGGAAGTCAAGGCCATGCTGAGGAGTGACAGACATTTCCAAGGCTGTTGTGTCTTTTATTGTAGATGGCAAAATAGAAATGAGATGATTATGCACACACATTGAGATGTCTCATTACACGTAAACAAATTTGAATACATTATTTGGATTAAACAGATAATGTTTTCTAAGCTGATACTAATGGATAGGGAATAGGGGTGCGCTTTTTTTTGTTTTAATTGTGAAAGTAAGGCACACGGAGAAGCTGTGGTACTGGAAAAAGTCATAAGTGGGAAGTGTTTACTTGCATGTGGGCATGCGCAGTCATATATGGAGCTTGAACGAAGCTCAACCTGTGACCTGTGGCACTTCATGATGCATTGACAGAGTAATGTTCTGCTGTTGTGGTTCTTTACTACGAGAACCAACTATATTTGTTAGAAAATATTATCAGCGTGTACAAACCAAAATAATAACTGTGCAAGCAGGATTACAGAAAGCAGCCCTGCAGACATAATTATGTGTTAATTATGAATTGGATTAACGAGGAACGGTCAGAGCCAGAATTTACACACAGTGTTGACATTTATACCTCCGGGTTTCTGTTTTGTATGTGTAAACCTTCCCGGTTTAGACCGCACACACTGAATTCAAACCTGAATACAGATTGTCATTGTGTTAAACTACCACTTCATATATGTATATATGAAGCATATGTGGCATAATTAAAGGATGACACACACTATAGTATCCTCATGGACTTACATTATTGATAACCTGCGTAATGAATGATTTAAAATAAACCACAGGACTAAAGGATGTCACTGAATAGATACAATTACTATCATTGAGCATTTTACTTTTTTGTGAACTGACATTTTTGTCTTTGTCCATTCACTTGCTGGTACCGAACTAAGATGGCTTTTTTCATCTTTGTAAATATGTATATACCTATAAGAGTTATTGTCACTAAGAAACTTCTCCAATTTAGTGAGCTTTCCACGCTCTGCTTTTATTTATTTGAAAGTCATTGCTTTTGATGTCACCCTCACGCCAAGCCTGTCTCAGCCTTTCATAACGTTTCAATGCAAAATAGGCATTTTCTGTGAATAGAGCAGGACAGATGTGGCCGCATTTCACATTTTTCAGGCGCTTTCATGTAAGCCATCACGTACTTTCATGCACCATCACTCAGGGAATTACTCATATGCTGTCACAATTCTTCTACCGTCTGCTTGGTGACACGGAGAGTTCAGAGAAGACTTGTGTTCATCTTAAAAAAACGAAACAACAACAACAAAAAAAAACTATATCTACCCAGGGGATAATCTTAATGAAACATTGAGATTTAGAATTCAATGAGGCAAATAAATAATTTCTGCCTAATGTGTATCAAATGCTCTTTTATGAAGGATTCATATTTAATTCTTTGAAGTCCTTTTTTGTCTTCAACTCTTTTATGCCATTGATAATGGCACACCACACTTTCCCCAACTCAGGTCTTGGGAGCAGTCACATCACGTGTGAAAGCTATCTACACTCGGCGTTGCGTGCTGGGTAATATAATTGGTTACTTGTTGTGTTACTTCCTAAAGCAACAAGTGCTTGCACTGAAAGCATTGTGAAAAATGCACATTGTGTACCAACCTGCACGGATAAAAATCTTCTTGTACAAGAACATCTTGTTTGCAAGTATTTTTGCATGAGACGATGCCATTAATAAATACATTCATTGCTTGAGTGTTGGTACTACAGGGAAATGATTAAATAAATGCAAAGGTGCCTAGCTTTTTACAGACAAGCATGAAAGTGATGTATAGAAATGCAGAATCAATCCATGGTTTATAAGGGGTTCATCAACGTAAATAATTACAAGCCCCGCCCCCTAGCAATCCCCGGCCACAGACACATGTATTTGGATCAAGTGCTAACCTCCCTTAGTCTTGAAAATAGTCAGTGTGGTGTTTCTGGACTTCACAATAAGGAGCTTTTCCAAGCTAGAATGTTTGGTTTTAGACACATTTAATTTTAATGTGTATACCAATGTCACGTTTGTATTTTAGATTTTACAGGTATAGTTTGTCACTGATCGAAAAGTTGAAACTGATAAACTAGTCATTCCATAGTTGTCATAGCCATTTAGGTTAATTCTATAAAGCTACTACATTCCAGACCACCCCATCTCTATTAGATTCAGTTGCAGGCATTCTGGAGGAGTGTTAACCCAGTTTCATGCCCTCTGCTTCAGTTACTGCCCTTGCGGCAGTGTGCTTATTGGTCATTGTCCTGGAAAAAGTGGTCGAGGTTGTCTGAAATATCTCCTAATATAAGACCCAGCGGTGTCTCTGACTACAGCTTTCTAAAAGTAAGACTGTCCATTATTCCTCAAATATTACACATGCTTTTGGTTTCAGTCAGGAAGTGACACCCCAGATGTCACCGCACACCCCATATTGTCACACAGTAGATTTTTGTTTACTATAGGAGAAAGTATTTTATGTATTCTTTAATATCTAAAAACAACGAGATGAACAGTACAGAATATTTCCTCTCTAGCAGCTGCAAGATGTGACATGTAGCCTAGTTTCAGACAGATATATAGATTATTCTATTATAGATAAAATGAACTCTGCCGTTTTGTGTCTTGATTTGCATCAGCACCTTTAAAACTGATGATGCCCATTATCAACACTGATAACCCTGAGTTGATTTGCTCTTTCTCGTCTCGTTATCCTGTGTGATCTTTTGCCATTTCATTCTAATTATTTGTAACTATATGTATATTCATGAATTCTGTTTCTAAAAGTTGTGGACGTGTAAGAAGTGTTTCTCATTCTATTCAAATCTTTTTGTGGATGAGCAAATATGTACCTTTTATATACAGGTCCTTCTCAATAAATTAGCATATTGTGATAAAGTTCATTATTTTCTGTAATGTACTGATAAACATTAGACTTTCATATATTTTAGATTCATTACACACAACTGAAGTAGTTCAAGCCTTTCATTGGTTTTAATATTGATGATTTTGGCATACAGCTCATGAAAACCCAAAATTCCTATCTCAAAAAATTACCACGCTCCTCTCTGGGCAGCCAGGACTTACTGTCTCTCCTCTCTGGGCAGTCAGGACTTACTGTCTCTCCTCTCTGGGCAGTCAGGACTTACTGTCTCTCCCCTCTGGGCAGTCAGGACTTACTGTTCTCCCTTTTCAATAGGAAGACTCTGGGCACTGAGCCTGTACTTGGTCAGGATTTATCTCAGACAGTGAACAGATACTCTGCCAGTTTATACTCTCTGTTTAGTGCCTGATAGCGCCATAATCATGACCAGGTGTGGGAGTTATCTCAGTTTCAAATAGGCTGTTTGAGTCCATCTGATAATTTGTTTTACTATGATTAGTCTTTAGTAAGCACTGCTGGGTGTTCTTTACACCTTTTATATTTCTTCAGAATTCTCATGCTTATTCCACCTACTGTAGTCCTGAATATTGTATACCCCAGATCTCACCTGCATACAGCTCAATGGGTGTATTTAAGTGGTCAGCTCGCCTTTTCCATAATCTGTAATGCCATGTAGCCGAGTCGCCATTTTCGATCCGCCTTGAATCCAAAAACAATCCGCAACAATCTGACAACATTCTACGCCACAGATCTTAAATTGTAATGTGAAAAATGGCGATATTTTGTCAAAATTATCTATATTTTAAGTTCTTTCAATCAATCCTTTCTGTTTTCATATGGTTTGTATGGTATGTAATGGACCCGAACTGGCCTCAGCTGTCTCGAAGGAAAGAAAAGCTAAGGCATATTAAGGCATATATATATTTTATTTCAATGCTTTCACATACAGTATGACATGTGAATGAAGAAAAAATTTGAGATGGGTTTGACTGGATCACAAGCAGTGAATTTGAAGAGGTTTTTCTGCACAGGGAGCTAGCAAGTAGCGGTCACATGTTTTCAAACAAGAACAACACATTGGATTCTGGAAAGGGCGAGCTGGCCACTTTAATGCGGTCAAAATGTCGGCGCCTATTTTTAATTGAAATGTCCGTTTTTATTTTAAAAAAAAGAATATGAATAAGAAAACACATTCATTATGATTTCTATGGCACTAGTTTTCTGTCCAAAGTATTCACTCCTCACCCTTGAGTGAGGTATTATGTGTTTTTATGTTGCATTTATTGTTCACATATATTTGATGCTATTGAAATATTTACTTATTATACCACTATAATACTTGGTAGAATAGATCATTTTGCCTAACAGAATTGAGTGCTTTCTTAAAATGTACAAACACTCTGTACGGCCACAAGTTTTTGGACTTTCCCCAAAATGTTGCCACAAAGTTGGAAGCACACAGTTGTATAGTGTGTCTTTGTAGCCTGTAGCACTTCTCTTCACTGGCACTAAGGAGCCCAAACATGTTCCAGCAAGACAATGCCCTGTACACAAAGTGAGCACCATGAAGACATGGTTTGCCAAGATTGGAGTAGACGAGCTCAAGTGTCATTCACAAACCCCGGACCTCAACCCCACTTTTGTATGTATTGATGTATTGGAATGCTAACTGCGCTCCAGGCCTTCTCAACCAACATCAGCGCCAGACTTCACTAATGCTCTTGTCAATTGAACACAAATCCCCACAACCACACTCCAAAATCTAGTGAAACGCCTTCCCAGAAGAGATAAAGTTAACAACAAAGGGGAATACATTTGGAACAGGCTGGTTCAACAAGCACATATGGGTGTGACAGTCAGGTGTCCGCAAACTTTTGGCCATATTAGTGGTGGCTGCTTTAATTGCAGGTAGGAAAACTAGAATTAGAATTATTTAATGTTTAAAAGATGGACAGTTGACATTATCCAAAAGAAGTAATTGTCAAAACAGGGATAGATGAATACATTACAGTATTTAATGAATATCAGTCTCAAAAATTTGATATAGGGAGCACAAAATCTTCACTGGAAAATGTATTATGGGCTAGGGAGTTATTTTTTTAACATATTTTTTTACATTTGGACTAATTTGTCCTTTGGAGGAAAACCAAAGGAAGTCACAAAATCAGTTGCCAATCAGTTGTTATTGTTATATAGTAGAATATATTGGAGGATTATAATGGTATGGGTAGCCTAACCATGGAAATCATTAGGTCCGGTGATTGCCTTGCATGGTCGTATAACTGATAACAAATATAAGGCAATTTTACAGAACCAGGTGCTCCATGGTGTAATCGCTCCTGATGATGCTACCATACAGCTGCAATTATTCATGAGTGGGGCAAAGAACAGCAGGTTGAAGTGAAGTGCTCTCTGAGGCCTAGGCATATCACTAGACTAGAAGTAGATAACTATGCCATCTCCCAAAAAGAGCAATAGAGATTTACTTCTTGAAGAAAGGTCCATCAACCCCCCGAAATCCATTCAGGACCATTTTCTTTCCTTGTTTATATCTTTCACCCTCCTATGTCTCTTCCTCTCATTATCCATATATCTTTTTCCCACCTCTTCCTGTCCTATCGCGCTCACTTTTTTCATTCTTGTCTCATTCTTTCGCATTCATTTTGTTCCTCTCTCCCTTCATTATTCTTTATCATTTGTCTCCCCATCTCTAGTCCTCTGTCGTACACCATGTTGGCTGTCGGACTCTTCGTGCCCCTGCTATTGTTACGGGTTGGCTGTTGCTGGGCAACCGAAGTTCCAGAGGATGCAAGTGCCGAGTTCTGGGTCAGACTGTACCATCAGCTTCAGATGGCATGGCCTGATGACAACATCATCTTTTCACCACTGAGCGTGGCACTGGCTCTGGGCATGGTGGAGCTTGGTGCTCGAGGGTCCTCACTGCAGCAGATCAGACAGGCTGTGGGTTACACACACTACAGAGAAGGTAAAGAAGGGGCCTAAAATCTGAGATTTATCATCACTTGTCACTTGTCACATCACTTCGTTAATTACAAAAAATCCAGTGCATGGATAACTACACAATTAGGTTAGTGTAATGTAATGAGCAGAGCGTTCAGAATTAAGAATCTCTGTTATTGACAATGTAGAGGTGTGTGTGTGTGTGTGCGTGTGTGCGTGTGTGTGTATGTGTGTGTGCTCCCCCAGATGAGGAGTTTACCGTCCTCAAGAACTTAACCCAGGCTCTGATTGGAGACGAGGCACAGTACGTGGTGCGTTTGGCAAACTCACTCTTTCTTCAGACCGGCGTTCACTTTAGCCCTGAGTACCTGAAGCTCATGAAGCATTATTTCCATGCTGAGGCAGAAACAGTGGACTTCAATGAGTCAGATTCTGTAGCTCAACACATCAATGCCTGGGTCCAGAACCACACTGCAAGTAAGTATACAGCCATTGAGTTTATTTCAGTTCAGATTACAGTAAGCAAGAAAGGCCTTCAGAGCCAAGTGTCTCATATCCAGAGAGGCCTAATGATTAAAACACAAGGCAATACAGAACATCGAGTATAAAGGTTTTCATAGTATCCATTTTTTTGTCCCTTTCTGTCCTGTTCAGATAAGATTCATGACCTGGTTTCGGCTGAGGATTTCAGCAGCTTGACAAGAATAACACTGATCAATGCAGTTTACTTCCGTGGCAGCTGGAAGAATCAGTTTCGACCCGAAAACACGAGAACATTCTCCTTTACCAAAGATGATGGCAGTGAGGTCCAAACGCTGATGATGTACCAACAGGGTGACTTTTACTACGGTGAGGACTACAGGCAGGTCTGAAAGAGCTAATAGCAATCTTTCATTTTATCAGTTAAAACCAGTAATATAATTTTTAACTGATATTTGTGACCCGAGCCAGCAAAGCTGGTCACTGTGCCCTTTGTTTTTGTTATCATACACATTTGTCTTACAGTCCTTGTGAAGACCTTCTGTTGGCATAATTATTAATGCAGCTTACGCTTCACACTAACCCCAACCTCAGAGAGTTAAAACATCCTTGTGAAAATCAGCCAAAATCAGCCAGAAAATAGTCACTGTGACTCATTTTGCTACATGGGGTCAGATTTCCTCAAAGAACACTCCTATCCGTGGTGCCTGCTAATATAGGAAAATCACAATCCACCCAAAGTGATTTTAGAGGAATAAAAGTGATATATTCCTCTTACACCATAGCCATTTGTCATACTTAAGCGATAGCATCTAAAATCAATCATTCACTTACCAGCCTCCCTTTTTTTCCTCACGCTTCAAGCTGATAAAAAAAAAGCAGCTTACTGAGAAACTGCAAAGCCCTCTGTCTTGAAGATTTTGGAAAAATTCAAGAAGCGGTCTTAGGTTATACTGCTTTCATGATTACAAAGTGCTGATCCTGCCAATTCCAAGAATGCTAAATAAAGGTTTCCTCATGAAACACTTTACATTTCCACAGTTACACCTCTTTTTAAAATTAATTTGTGACATGTCAGCCATGCAATTCCCTGCATAAGCTCTTACTACACCGTGTTCCAAATTATTATGCAAATGATTTTTTTTTCTGATTGTCCTAAATAGTCGATGCAAGTGACAGTCATCATAGTTTTCGAGTCATCAACCATTAGAGTATAATTCAAATGTTACTGAACAAACCTCCCAATGATAACAGTATGGTTTTCTAAAATTAAAAACTTAAAATGCACTGTTCCAAATTATTACGCACAACGGAGTTTCAAAATATTTTATAGGTTGTAAAGAACTGAAAATGGTCATTTGTTGAATTTGCAGCATTAGGAGGTCATATTTACTGACGTCA
>JAQMYM010000013.1:4833291-4843803 GCA_030014255.1 Parauchenoglanis ngamensis
TTTTTTAGTTTTCATTTTATTCAAATTTAAAGAACGTCCCAACTTTTCTGGAATTCGGGTTGTGTATATATATATATAATATATGTATGTATATACATATTTATCCTAACCAGAGAAGGATGTCTGTGCTTTTTATAGTTAAGATCACATAGCCGTGATCCCTGTCAGCCTGAGCATGAAGATTAATTTCATTTGTCTTCCATATTGTATTATCAATTTATCCTTTTCCAGGTGGAGGAGCAAGGAGAAACAAGCAAAAAAAAAAATTAAATCTCAAAGGTATAGGCACTCCTGAGAGAGTTCAACCTGGCACACAAGCTCCAATTCCCCAAGAAGCAGCTTTTATTATTAGGCGCCTTCTCAGCCTCGTACAAGTCATTACTTTTTCTGTTTTCTCGGCTCATCTGAGGAAAGAGATGTGTCCCTGGAGAGCCCGGCCGGAGGATATATTTTGGATTGGTTCATCTGACTCGAATTCACAGGAAATATTTGCCCTAATAAGACATGCAATGCTGTTGCAACTTTTTCAGAAGGAAAAAAAAGAACAAAGACAGTACATGGGACAAAACTTGCTATGGGTCCTATGGTTTGGTTGAGTTCCGTTCCTCCACCCAGCACTGTTGAATTTTCAAATCTCACTGGTCAGAAGGTTTTTATTAATTTTTTTTCACAGCAGTTCTGACAGTAGTATTATATGTAAGGCAAACGACAGGTCCTTTATTAAGGTCCATAATTAATGCCCTCGATCTAATATCTTATCGTTTCTGTTGTAACGGCTCGTTGATATGGAATTGTATGGCAGACAATCTAGATAATTTAAGCTAACTATAAACCTGTAGGGAGATAAATGCTGCATCATAGAAGCCCACAGTACATCATGTTTTACTTAGATTAGCACTGGAAGGTTTGCTTAATTGCACCCCCCAGTATTTTAGATGTTGTTATCGGTGTTGTGAGTGAACACATCTGTTTTTCAAGAAATCAGTCATTGAACACTGCTTGTCATGTTCCTCTAACAATAATTGAAATCGCATCCTCTATTCCTGTGCATACACATTGTGTACTCTGCTAGAGGTCTCTGGATTGTAGGAAATGAATACTTGCTGTATACAAGGGCTCAACTGTGGTATAATTGCAGTATGTATACCTTGCTTTCTTTCTCCTCTCTTTTTTGCTTTTCACACACACACACACTCTCAGGGACAACAAATCTGATAATACCCCATGGATTAAAAGTAGTTCCTGGGGAGAAAAGTAATTGAGGCTATGGGAAGGAGAATGTATAGATTCTGCTATACTGTTAAACGAAAAAGGTTTCATCCTGCACCCATGCGGTTTTGTTGGTCTGGGGGATGCCCTTTTTTTCAGATAGTGTTTTTTCTTGGATGAATGCGGCAAGATTCTGTAGAAAAGATTTATTTTATACAGAGCTACTTGCTGTATTCACTGCGACATTAGTATTTTAAAGTTTTCTCAGCCATTTTATCTTAAACTATATACTGTAGAAGATTAAATATAGGGCATTATATTATGTGGTCCTATACCATGATATAGATCATTATAATACTATATAGAGCATTTAATAGCGCATAATAATACCGTGGTCACTTCGTGTGTCACTTTAAGCAAGCTAGATCTTTTTCAATTTTGTCACTATAGGAAAGAATCATGGGAAATAAACCCTAAAGAGCCCTTATCCCTTAGGTAGGAGCACTTAGTGAAGTGCTTTGGGTCAGCGAGTCTAGAACTTTATAAGAACTTGATTTCACTTTTCAAATCAGTAAAAGTTCAAAGAAGAACATTTTAGAAAGCCAGGACTCTTAGCTGTCCAGGTACCCTTGCACACTAAAAAAAACCCTGTGTATTTTTACTAAAAATATTGAATCAAATTTATACATGCTTTCTTTCTGCATCATTGAGAGGTTGCTTTTCTGTAATTAATGAATCATTTAATGTAAATATCACTGTGCAAACTTGGTTTCAGGGTTTCATTTAATGCATATTGGCGTAATTATAACTTGATCAGTAATGCAGCTCGTCCTCATTTGCTGTGCAGGCAGCAAAAATAAATTAATTATGAATTAACTACTATGCCAGATAGATAGGGCATTAACATCTCATGTGTACAAGAAATCAGAAGAAACATTGTAATTATAAAATGTTAATTAGTCATTATATTGGTACCTCATTCCTATTTATCGTTACCTCAGACGCCATACAAACCCGTGCTCGGAAATGTTAAGGCACAGTTGGGAATAGGTTGAAAATTTATTTAGCTCACTGGAGTAATTGCAAGCAGAGATTGAATTTATTTCTAGTTCACAACACAATGATTGTGACCTTGAGTTTGTTGTTTTGATTAGTTTACTACTGACTAGTCTGAATGTGGTTCGTTGTTCTTTAAAATATTTTTCTTCTTAGGATCACTGCGTTGTATCTGACCATGGGTGTGTGTAAGCCAAGGCAGGAGGGCATGCCAAAATATTGAAGGAAAATTGGTCCAAAAAGACTAATAAGGCCTTAATAAAAGAGCAAGTTATTGCTTGAATGAATGCACGAATGCATGACTGAATGATTTATTAATTGCATTAACTGACTGCACAAAGGCACACAGTGTGAGCTGAATGTGGACGAGTGCACCTCGAATCCATGCCAGAATGGTGGGAGGTGTGTCGACGGCCCCGGTGGATATCACTGCCTCTGTTCCCGTGGCTTCACTGGCTCTGACTGTGTGAATAACGTTGACGAATGTGCCTCTGACCCCTGTGTTCATGGCAGGTATGTGAGCCATAATGACATATATTCAGGTCAGAACTCAGCAATGGACTGCTTTGTCACTGGCCATAATAAATACATTAACATAACATAACATAACCTTGGCCAGTGATGATCAGTGAATCAGTGATCTACTGTACGTAAATTCAAATAGTGTCTAAAGGCCATATATTCAAATGTTTTCGATTCTTTTTTTCCAATCATCAATTAATTACATAATACATTCCGTAAAAATGTTATTGAATTCCGATTTTAATTATCTAAAATATTTGCTAATCAAAATCATGCAAATATTAATTCCCCTATCGTGTTATACGCTATACCACAGCATGGGAAAATCCTCTTCTTAAACGACAAAAATCCAGAGGAGGTCACGTCATATTCTTATTTTAATAATATTTTCGATTTTTATTTATTTTCCCACTGAGATATTTTTTGTTGATCTGTTTTCCTTTCTTAAACGGTATTCCAAATATTCAGTATCGTCACATCATGAGAAAAGCATAATGCAAGATTAGGGTAGGCCCAACATAGCATGCACTATATGTCTAATAGGACTCCATTTAAGATCACCATTAAGAAGCCAAATCTTTATTTTTATGGGATATTGTTTTAAAAGTTTTAACAGTGGCCCATGTATTATTTTAAATAACTGCAATTGCACTTCTGAATTTACAGGTGTAAACACCTGTAGGTTGTTCAGCGCTGTTATCACATTTCTGTTGTTTTTGCAAATGCCTGGTATGGAGAAGCACACTCACCAAATAAGAGAACATCTTATTGGATTGGTCAGAATGAGTCCAGAAATCCAATTCTAACCAGATTTTAAAGCAGAATCAGAGACTGCTTGAATCTGTATGTTCGGCTCACCTCGGAATATGGCCCGTTTACTGTAGTGTTGCATTGGGACTGATTTGTAAAGTTTTATATGGAAGTATGGGATTGTAAATAATGTATACGATTTTGATTTGTTTTGTTTGTGAATGGCTCACACTTTATCAAATTCTACATGTATAAATCATCATTCACATGTTCTAACAAGTAAAACTTAGGAAAGTGTGTTGGCACTGAGTGGGTGGCCTCACCTGCATGCACAATAGCACCTAATAAATCATTGCTCATAAACATGGAGTTCGCAGTTGTCAGAGCGCATTAACTAAGCCTGTTTTTCATGCCAGATGTTCAGACGGCATCGACGCATATGACTGTCACTGTGAGACTGGATGGAGTGGCTCCAGATGTGAGACTAATATGGATGTAAGCATATACACCTGTAGTGTGTAGCATAGCGGCTATGGGATCTTCAGTACATACTGTATGTTAATAGTTTCTTATTGCTGTTTTTTTTTAGCATGGAATAGTTATGAAAAAGATACTTTTCAATGTTTATTCTGCTGGTGAGAAAATATCAAATTTATTACACATACACACTCCCCTGCTAATGTACTGGAGCTGCCAATTCTTTGTTTTTGCTATATACTGAAGATAATTGGGTTTGAGGTCCAAAGATGAATATGAAACGATAGATCAGAATTTCAGCTTTTATTTCCTGATATTTCTAGATGGGTTAAACCAATCACACCATGGTACCTTTGGTTTGAACATGCCCGTTTTTCAAATAAATATTGGAATACATAATATTGGAATACACAATGTCAAATTGTTTGTTATAATAATTAATTTCTGTGAATGTCTGTGCTTGGTTCGGGTTATTAAAAAGCATAAACCGACATTAAGACCAGACAGAAAGTGATAGAAAGGCCATAGTGTGGAGAAAGAAAGGATCTGCTACCAACACAACACAACAATGCACTTCATCAAGGGAAAAAATCACCAGTCTTTACCCAATTTAACAGCATTGTACCTCCTGAAGAGGAGACTGAAGGGAGAAACCCCCCAAAACAAACCTGGAAATGCACCACGGAAGAAGAATGCAACAGTTTGATGATGTCAGGGGGTCTCTGGGTATTGCAAGCAAATGATATGCAGCCAAATATTAAGTGTTATTTATTTGAATGTACTTTAAGAATATCTGTTCCTATACTTTTGCCCACCTAAATATGGGGTGTTCTGCCACCAAAGGCACCATGATCTTAGTTGTTCAACACATCTAGATGTAAACATTAGGAAATCTGTAATCTCATATTCATCTTTTGAATTCTCAAACCCAAATGTCTTCAGAATATAGAGAAAAGGGCAGAATCGGGCTTGTTGTTCTGAGGGGACGGTATAACGGTAGAATTAATCCAGAATCATTGGGCAGACATTAGAGCTCAGGGCAGTCAATGAAAAGCTGTTTGTCACTGTGTAACACTGCAACAAGTCTGGTTCAATTCCATTCGATTCCAATTGCTGTTGCGACAGGTCAATTCAACCAAACACCTTTCAAAGCCGGTAGGAAATCTAATACCATGATGATTGCTGATGATTTCAGCATTGCACATCATTTCTTAAATTTGGTAATGTATATCATCATTGAGGATTATATCAAATTTACGGAAATGACACTACTCATAGATATTACTCAAAGTGCTGAAAAGGTAATGGCTCAAAAAGTTCCACAGAAGTACAACTTGTTCTAAACTAGGGAGGGAGAAGGAGGAAGGAGAGGGAGGGATGGAGGGAGAGAGAGGGAGGGAGAGGTGATGCTGAGCCCTATATCTGGCCTAGTTTTCTGATTTAGACACCCAATAACAAAAAAGATGAGAAGGTCAAACATATCTCAGGCTTAAATGAATTTGAACACCATTACCTCTTGAGACAAGAAAAAGAGATCAGCTCTTGCCCTTTTGCACAAGATGTCATTTAGCAGTAGACCTACTGCGTAACAGACCGCGAACACAGGTAATGCCGGTCATGTATTGTTAAAACTTGGTTACCCTTTTCTGTTCAACAGCTTCCTTACACACTATCTGCACACGTGTTAATAAGCAACCGACAGTCGTCTTATTCAAAAAGACCTTTTGAAATTATAACACTGTTGGTGTTACAATTATACAATGTAATTACCCATTATTATCATTAACCATAGCCAATTTATAGACATCAAAACGTAAATATCCATAGACTTTACAGATTCTAGGGTTTTTTTGACACGTCTCCGGTTTTAGACCATATTGACTTTCCTTCATAATGAGCATAGGGAGCCGAGGGATCATGAAAGCACAGTACAAATGGCTGATTAGAAAGAAAGTGATCACTCTAATGCCTAATTGATTTTAAAGCTAACCACAGGCTCAAATATACCCTTGAGAATAAACAATAGGCTTCTTGAGAGGGCTGCAGGAGCTTCCTCTGGAATAAATCATTGGCTGTTGCCTTCTCCCTTTAATGACTCTTTCTATAGCATGTACTATCCCTAAGCCTTGTATTTTCTATTAATTCATTAGTATATTGGAAAATTAATTAGAATTGAGGCCGCAGTTGTATCCAGCTGCTCTAAATCACAGGGAGTTGCCACAGTAATGAAGTGATTTGCAGAAATGTGAGTTGTTGGGGAACGGTTTTGTGCAAATAAGTAATCTGATCACCGAGTGATGGGATATAGCACTCGCGTAGTGTTAGTGAACACTGAGTATAATGTCAGTATACAGTTTTACAGCAATGCAGTGGTATTGTTTATTTTAAAATGCCCAATGTACTGTATCTTATGCAAATTTTAATGCTAACTTGTTTAATACATGCATTTACAAGGTTTTCTTCCAAAGCACTATTGAATTGTTCATTCTGATTGGTCAGAAGTTGCCAGCTGTAATCCATATCACAAGTGTACATTGATGCACTCGTTCTAACGCAATATCATTTCTGTAGTAACAGCTGATTCACAAGGGCTTCCATGTAATCTAAGACTAATAAACAACTGCGATTTAATTTAAGGAACAAAATATTGATGATGAAACTTTGTGAAAGGAGACCGTTTTTTCCTTTTTAACATTTATGTTATGGAAGGAGTCTGCAGTGTTCGCACTTTACTCTAACAGTATATACATTGTAATGCACAGGAAGGTCTTCAGGACAGTGCAGTATATCAGTAACATGAAAGGATTTGTGTGGATGGAGAAAAAAAAGAGGCTGGTGACAGGAATGAACTCGGCTCCACAATGTTAAATGTAATTATTAACAGCTATATGCACAATGTAATTTATTAATATTTTTATGTAATTGTTGGCAAATTGCCGTGATAGGAATAAAATGGAAAATAACTTCTGCCTGGTAACTCATTACGGTATCTCATTGTTTATTATTTTTAAGTCAGGTCTATTTGGATATCACAATGTGCCGTCCAAGGCTGAAAATATTTTCCAGAAAACAGCACGCCTTCTTGTGTTTTATTCTTTAGATATCAGATTTCAGATACTGGGCCATCCGTAAGGTCAAAGCAGATAGCCTTTTTGGCAATATTTGGTGTCTGAATAACATGTATTCATTAGCATGGAAATAACTCAATCAAATTTAACATTATAATTCCAGAGTCTTATCACATGTACACTGTTTTCAGGAGTGTGAATCTCAGCCTTGTTTGAATGCTGGCGTCTGCATGGACCTTGTGGACAAATACACCTGCATATGCAGCAAGGGCTACAGCGGAACTCAATGCGAGGTTGACTTGGATGCATGCCTGGATATGCCTATGAATTTTTCTCACTGTTTTAATGGGGGAACTTGTCTGGATGGCCCTGGATTCAGTTTCACATGCAGGTAAACCCTTCAAATCACTGCTTTACATGCAAGCATAAAGGCTTTACCTAAAGTCACAGGTTACATACGGTTTCAGCCCGAAACATATTCAATCACAGGTTAATTCTGGTCCTTACGGAGGAGTGCTTATACCAGTCTGTTTTCTCTCCAATTAAAGGTCTGCTAGGTTGCCAGAGCGATGATCACAAAGCAGCTGCTGCCATATAATTGTCTGAGTAAAATGAGGCTACGGCATGTACGGAATAAAACCTCATTCTCGCTCATTATGACCTTTTATACATAACGCAATATCCTTAAGGATTGATTTACTCCACACCGAGTCCAGACCTACACATTATCCAAACACTATTTTCCAATTTCTGCTGTATGAGGAAAGCAAATCCACTAACGGACAGCGAGACAAGGGGTTGCTTGTCTGTCCATATGAGGCCTCGGTGGATTGATTTGCCTTAAATTGCAAACAAATACTCTCTGTCATTCTTGGTATTTACTTTCATTTGAAATGGGACGCAGGGTAATGGCTTGTGCTCTGATTGAATTACAACCCTCATTTGGTCGCCATCACAAGTTGGATCAGATAATAGAAGAGCATTCAGTTTTCATCATGGTTTTGTGCAATACCTCTGGAACTGCAACAGATTAAAGACCAAGGATAAAAAACGTGAAACTCGACATTTGATTATTGGCCTGGCAAATTTTTTGTCTTTGTGACTCATTTTAAATTCCCAAAATGTTTGACTTTCTAAGCGCTAATGTAGGAGTATTCATCAAATTCTTATGCTTGAAGGCACAAATATCTGCTGCACAGTTTCCCACTGGATTGCCATTACACAACCCGTAGTAGTACTCTTATCAGTTTGTTCTCCAAGTTTTGGTTTCATATCCTTGCATAACTTTCTGCGCATACTTTTGACTCTATACTTGCTTCTTTTAGGTATGACTTCCTAGCAACTGTAGTCAAAGCCCTCAGGGTAGTTGAAAAAAGGTATCACATTTGATCACTTTTCGTAGAAGGTACTTCTAAAGGTATTTGGCTAGGCCTTAAATATTTTTTTGCACATGCACATACACTGCTCTGGTAAAAAAAAAAATTAAAATTAAGAGACCATTGCAAAATGATCAGTTCTTCTGGTTTTACTATTTATGTATGTGCATAAGGAACATGAACATTTGTATTTTATTCCATAAACTACTGACAACATTTCCTCCAAATTCCACATAAAAATATTGTAGCTTGGAGCATTTAATTGCAGAAAATGACAGCTGGTCAACATAACAAAAAAGATGCAGTATTTTCAGACCTTGAATACTGCATAGAAATAATGATCATATTCAATTGTAAACAACATGATTCTAATGTTTGAATTTAGGAAGTGTTATAAGTGAAATAACCCTGACATTTTGATCACAGCTTTCATGCGTCATGGCAAGTTCTCCAGCGGTGTTTCATGTTGCTCTTTGATCACTTTATGCAGAAATTCAATCAGCACAGCTTTGTTTGATGGCTTGTGACCATCCATCTTCCTCTTGATTATATTCCAGAGGTTTGCAGTGGGGTTCAGGTCTGGAGATTGGGCTGGTCATATCAAGGTCTTGATCTTGTGGTCCTCCATTCACACCTTGACTGACCCGGCAGTGTGGCATGGAGCATTATCCTACTGGAAAACCCAATCCTCAGAGTTAAGGAACATTATCAGAGCAGAAGGAAGCAAGTTTTCTTCCAGGATCCAGTATGCCTAGATCATCACCGATCCTCCACCAAATTTCACAGTGGGTGTGAGACACTGCAGCTTGTAGGCCTCTCCAGGTATCTGTCTAACCATTACATGACCAGGTGATGGGAAAAGCTGAAAATTGGACTCATCACAGACGATGATCTCACTCCAGTCTTCTAAGTTCCAATCGTTACGGTCTTTATCAAACGTCAGTCTGACTCTTCTTTGCTTATCATTGATGACGTGGTTTTTTTCTAGCTTTGCATGACTTCAATCCCACCCGAAGGAGCCTGTTTTGAACCGTCCTTGCTGTTAACTGAACCCCAGCTGCCATTTACCATTGTTTTTGTAGGTCACTTGATGTCATTCTACGGTTGTTGAGTGACATTTGGAGGAGTTGATGATCATCCCAGTCAGTGGAGAGTCATTTTCGTCCTCTGCCCGTCTGTAACTTTGTTGTCCCCAGTGTCTGCTGCTTGACCTTGCTCTTATGAACTGCCATCTATGAAATTTTGAGGATGGAAGCAACCTGACGCTTTCTCAATCCCTCTGCCATTAAAGCCAGAATTGAACCCTTCTTCTTCACACTCAAAGCTTTTCTTTTGAGCTCTTCTGAATCAATGATGAATAGATATTTTTCTATTTCAATTAAATATAAGGTACTACTAGCACTGTTTTTGCCACCCAAACTGATCCTGTTCCAAGAGGATAGTGATGACCACAGAAGTGATTTTTATACTTTTCCTCATTAAATGATCAGAGCGATAGTGATCACCTAATCAGTACCTCATTAAGTAAAATGAGGTGTGCTTATTTTCGTATTCCACCACAGACACTGGAATGAATGAAATGGCTGCATAGAGATGCTGATTGAAGAAAAAATTTAAGTGATCTCTTAATTTTTCCAGAGCTGTACATTTTAATTGTCTTGTAAAAAAACAAAATAATAAAATTATATATACCATATATATATATACACACACACTGCCTGTCCAAAAAAAAAGTCACACTCTAATATTTCATTGGACCGCCATTAGCTTTGATTACAGCACGCATTCACTGTGGCACCATTTCGATGAGCTTCTGCAATGTCACAACTTTTATTTCCGTCCAGAGTTGCATTAATTTTTCACCAAGATCTTGTAGAGATGATGGGACATGGTGGTCTCATGCTCCCTGAACCCCATGAATCCTGGCATTGTCATCTTGGAATATGCCCAAGATATCCCAAGATATGCCCAAGATCGGGGAAGAAGAAATTCACTGATGGAATAACCTGGTCATTCAGTATATTCAGGTAGTCAGCTGACCTCATTCTTTGGGC
>JAQMYM010000013.1:4843903-4857532 GCA_030014255.1 Parauchenoglanis ngamensis
CATCTTATTTTTTTTATACAAGTGAGCAGTGAAGGTTAAGGGCCTTGCTCAAGGGCCCAGCAGTGGCAGCTTGGCGGAGCTGGGATTTGAACTCACAACCTTCCAATCACTAGGCCAACATCTTAACCACTGAGCTACCACAGACCCCAGTGATTATTATATAAATGTTCTATTCAAACAATAAGGGAAGGATGACACTGTGTGGCTCGTGCTGCTGTCTCCCAGCTCTAAAGTACCCAGTTAATATCGGTGTGGTGTTTGGCTTATTCCAAACTCCACACTGTTTGGCTAAAGTTCATGTAGGTTTTCTGGTTTTCTTCTCACATCCAAAACATGCCAGTAGATGAATTAGCTACAATAAATTGGCCTAGGTGTCTGACATTATGTCCCACAATAGAGTCCCATCCAGAACCACAGCAACCCTGTCCAAGATAAAGCACTTACCGAAGATGAATGAATGAACAATATAAGAAAAACAGTTATCTTAGTTCTAACAAAATCATTATCTGTAGATCTACTTTTTAATATCATTTTTCCTTTTTTTTTTTTTTTTAAAAAGTGGCAAAATTATTGATGTGCCTAAGAAATCTCTCAAATAAATGCAAACAGGTCACTTGTGGAATAAAAACCCATTTTTTATATTATAATAACAAAAGCAAAAGTACTTTTTGACAAAAGACAGATAGGTATCGACCTGCACATCTCAGGTAATATAACAGAAGAACAGATACAAATGCCATAATTAAAAAGTTTCACATGATTAAGACAGTTGGAAATTTGCAGACTGTCCGCGCTCAGTGAGAAGTTAGTGAAGGAGGTTTAAAAAAAATCTTGTGGTTGTCATGTTTCAAAATTAAAGGTAAAATACTGCTTGTGGTCTGAATTGAAGAGGGAGATCTGTATGCAGAAATATAAGCATATAAAAGGTACTTAATATTTACTCAAAGCATGTAAACTATATACAATAAAATGCAGATGTCCTTGGCATATGTAAAGAAATGCTATAAAGCAACAATGCTAAAGATACGATTAAGTATCAAAAAAATTAAAAAAGTAAACAAAGTGTTTGTTTTTGCTGCAATACATTGAAGAAACTTGAGTTTGAGATGAATATGAGACAATAGATCAAAATTTCAGCCTTCATTTAATGAGATACATAGAGATGTGTTAAACAACTTGGAAATGAAAATGGCACCTTTTGTTGGAAACCACCCATTTTTCAAGTGATCGAATGTGATTGACAGGTGTTTCTTGTTGCCCAGGTTTGCCGTTTTAGACTGGTTGTTAAAACGGTTGATAGCTCTGAATATCAACTCTTGGTTTGAAAGTCAACTCTTGGGTTTCACCTGTGAAACTACATTTGCTTTAAAAAATGATAAATCAGCTATAGATCTGTCTGTGGGAGAAGAGATCTGTCTATTGGAGAAAAATCAAACCATTTTGAAGCTGTGAAAAAAAGGGAAAATTGATCAGAGCCATTGCAAAACATTGGGCATAGCCAATACAACAATTTGTAATGTACGGAAAAAGAAACCACTGGTGTACTCACAACCAAACATCAAACAAGGTGACCAACAGCAGTTGATGACAAACATTGTGAGAGTTGTGACAAAAAACCCTAAAACAACTGTCAGTGTATCGCCAACAACAGCCACAAGGAAGGGTTGAAGGCATCACAATCCACCCTTCGAAGACAACTTTGAGAGCAGATATAAAAAGGCCATACCCCAAGATGCAAACCACTCATTAGCAATAAGAATCAAAAGTCCAAATTCAAGAAATACAGAGATGAGCCACAAATGTTCTGCAACCAAGATTAACATCTGTGTGGAGAAAGAAAGGACCTTCTCAAAACAAACAAGCTCATCAGTCAACCACGGTGGAGGTAGTGTCAAGGAGGTAGCTGGGGCTTGCATGGATGCTTCTGGAATGGGCTCACTAATCTTTATTGATGATGTAATTCAAGACGTTAGCAGCAGAATTAATTCAGAATTCTACATAAACTTTCTATCTGCCAATATACAGAGAAATGCACCTATTCTTGGAGTATCCTTGATGGATAGGATAGGAGGGGATAGGATTTGATGCTCTCGCCACTGTGGAATGGGTTTGATTCCTGGTAGGGGAAGTTGAAGGTTCTCTCTTGGGCTCAATAAAGTCTAATTGGAGGGAGCAATACAACAAAGGACTTCATCAAGGGAAAAAGTGAAGGTTTTTCACTTTCAAGTAAGTGATGGCCAAGTCTAAACAGGCTCTGATTGATTTTTCCTCTTTTCTCAGCTACAAAATAGCTAGCTTTTCTCCCATAGACAGCATTCTGGTTTTCATGGCAGTTTATCCTTTTTAACAACAAATGCAGTCTTCACAGTCAAAACCCAGGTCTCAAACCAAGAATAGATGATGTTTAAATGATCAACCTAACAGGACACACCTGGGCAACAAGAAACACCTGTCAGTAATATGTTCCAATATTTTTACTCACTTGGAAAAATGGGTTGGTTCAAACAAAAGGGGCCAGGTGTTAGGTTGTTTAAAACATCTAGATATAAGTATCAGGAAATGAGATCTGAAATTCAAAACCAAATATGTTCAGTGTATAGCATAAACAAAAGAATTGGACTTTTGACTAAGTACTGTTGAAACATTGTAGGATGATGTGAAGAGGGCTGTGTACAGGAGATCTCCTCACAATTTAATAGATCTCGAGCATTTTTGCAAGGAAGAATGGATTAAAATTGCCAAATCAAGATATGCCATGAAAAAAAACCTGAGTGCTGTATTACAAGCAAAAGCTGCTTTAACAGAGTATTAGTGAAGGCATGTGCACACTTAGGCAACACATTTATGTCCAAAAATAAACAAATTTGTTTCTTTTTCACTTTAATTTTTTTATTTTTTGCTTTATCAACTTAAAAGTGGAAAAAAAGATCTGACGTACTTTATCTTAGTTTTGTCAGATAAACCTGCACTTTTAACAGGGATATGCAAACGTTTTATATCTACTGTATTTAATGTTAACAAAATGTTTTGCCTCGCATCATACAAACAACAAAGTTTTTCAAAAATAGTGTTTTAATGTATTATAAATGTCACAATTTTGGACA
Source organism: Parauchenoglanis ngamensis (assembly GCA_030014255.1). NCBI lineage: Eukaryota > Metazoa > Chordata > Actinopteri > Siluriformes > Auchenoglanididae > Parauchenoglanis > Parauchenoglanis ngamensis. The sequence goes on from JAQMYM010000013.1 coordinate 4,847,008, forward strand.
TATGTGATTAAAACAAGCAAACAACAAACAAAAAACACATCAGTTATATTTGCTCAGGTCATCCCTAAGAAGAAGCCAACAAACGTTCTTTTAGGGCTGAGGCAAATAACTTATTTTTTGTATTTTTAGTATTCCAAGTATTCAATATTTTTATGTGTAAATTTTTACATTTATATTATATTCCATTTGTATTTATATTCTTAATTGCCTGGTTTCCACTGAGGAATAGAAAGAGAAATTGAATATAATATGAATTTTAAAAAATACACATAAGAATGCTGATTTAAAATAAAATTCTCAGTATTATTTAGTCAGCACTAGTCAAGCACTATGCTTTACACCTTCTATGTTCTTCTAGAACGTAAACTCCTAAGACAACGTTTGTAAAGTTGAAGACTCTTGGAGACTCTTTTATTTGTAGATATTTTTCTATATTTTACTGTAGCCTGACCTTCCAGTTTGATCAGTGATGACTCCAACTCTGTGGCCTTGCAAAGGATGGCAGAACATCTATGAACATTAAAAAAAAAATTAGTCACAAAGTAAAAGTGAGGAATATTTTTAAATAAATGTTGTCTTATTCATTAAACCAGGGATTCTCAAACTGTTTTCAGCCAGGGACCCCTTTAACTGTAAAGAACATTCCACAGATTTATGTTATCGATAAAATTCAACAATGTAAGTTTTAGGCACATTATTTGAATCTGTACAATACCAAAATATCTTGTTTACACTTTACACTTATCTTGTTTATCTTGCCAGACTGCTCCCTGAACTAAAATCATGGCCACCTCTAAATCAAGTTTCCACATAAGAAATTTTCGGTCATTTCAGCACTGATTGACTCTGGGGCAGAGGTTAATTTCATAGACCTGGCGCTTGTACACGAAATACACCTCAACACATATCCTTCTTCATCACCAATGCCACCAAGTTTCTCATCGTCTTTGGTTTTCCCTCGAGGCATGTTCACAACCCACAGATCTCTTTGGCAGAGGAAGAAATCATCTGTTGGTCCCTTCATGCTGAATGCCTCAGAACACCACAGCTTCTTCCAGCATCCACCTGCATTAAGAGTTCCCAAGCGTCCAGTTAGATATAGACAGCTGTTACCTTGATTTCCGGGACATGTTTAGTAGTGGCTTACTCCCTCTTTATGCTAACAACCATGCCATACTGTAGATCTCATGGCAGCCACTGATCAACAGGCCATGGTAAATTGAGGAGGTGCTTAATAGATCTACATTTGAACCTCCATGTCACACACACACCAGTGGGACTTTTTTGTGGTAAAGCAAGGATTGACTGGCCATGCATTAACTATCAGGGATTATATCAAGTTACCATTATTCATAAGTCACACAAAGTCATTAAGTATCTTTACCCCCTTCCACTAGTTCTATCAGCCCTAGAGCAAATCTGAGAGGTGCGCATATTCAGCAAGCTGGACTTGCAAAATGCACATAACCTCACCTGCATCAGAGAGGATGACATATGGAAAACAGCCTTTAGCACAACCTCTGGCCCTGAGTGATGCAAACTCTGAGTACTCCATCACGCCTTCTCTTGCATGCCTTCAGCATTCCAGTGTCTCATTAACAACATCCTTCCAGACATGCTGGGAAAGTTAGGAGACTTATATTGAGCATGTCAAAGTAGCTAAAAATACTGCTACAGAGCCACCTGTACATTAAAGCTAAAAGAAAAAAAAAAAGTGAGTTTCACTGGTCTAAAATTTCTTCCCTGGGTTATATCATCAGCACTGAGGGGGTCCTAATGGAGACAAACAAGGTATACACTCCCGGGCAAAAAAATGAGGCAAACCCTATATTGCAAAACATTAAGCTTTTAATGGTCTGAACACAAATCACTGGGCAGAAAATTAATAAGCACTAAAAAAAAGCACTCCTGAGACCTCGGCCTTCTTTTGCTCGTTGCTGAAACTGGAAAAAACTGGAAACAGGAAGTTCACTTACATAGTCTTCTGCTACGCAACTAGAAATTCATGAAAAGATTTAAATATTTAAATGATATAAAATTGAAACTAACTTGTCTAGGTGTTAAAATTTTTCCAAAATATCTTCTTTTTGAAGATTTTAACATCGAGTGGAACAACATGAACTCTTCTTTCTGTAAAAAGCCGTCTGCAAGTTTACCCACAAGACTTTTAAACATTTAAAGCAAATCAAGGGAAAAGCTGCACCACACCAATTTACCTTATCTATTTGTTTAATTTTTGCTAATTCTTTAATTTGTTTAATTCTTGCTAATTTTCCTCACCAATGATTTGCTGTTGAGACCATTAAAAGCTTAATGTTTTGCAATATTGGTTTTGCATCATTTTCTTTGCCCATGAGTGTACACCATCAGAAATATGGCCCACTCCCAACCGCCTCTGTTCCCCTGCATCACTTCATGCACCTCTCTTCTTACCCTGATGCGCCCATCACTCTGGAACAGGGTAAATCTGGACTCATCAGACCACATGACCTTCTTCCATTGCTCCAGAGTCCAATTTTTATGCTCCCTAGCAAACTGAAGCCTTTTTTTCCGATTAGCCTCACTGATCAGTGGTTTTCTTAAGGCTACACAGCGGTTTAGTCCCAATCCCTTGAGTTCCCTTCGCACTGTGCATGTGGAAATGCTCTTACTGTCACTGTTAAACATAGCCGTGAGTTCAGCTGTTGATTTTTTATGATTTGATTTCACCAAACGTTTCAGTGATCGCCAATCACGATCATTCAAGATTTTTTTCCAACCACATTTCTTCCCTGAAGATGATGGTTCCACACAATCCTTCCAGTTTTTAATAATGCGTTGGACAGTTCTTAACCCAATTTTAGTAGTTTCAGCAACCTCCTTAGATGTTTTCTTTGATTGATGCATGCCAATAAATTGACCCTTCTGAAACAGATTAACATCTTTTCCATGACCACAGGATGTGTCTTCCGTCATGCTAGTTTAAGGAATGAGAAGCTACTCACTGCATCAGTTAGGGGTAAATAACTTGTTGCCATCTGAAACAATCATCCATGCAGTAATTATTTACCTATTTGCTTTGTTAAATCCAGGGGGTGACCTTTTTTTTGGGCTTGATTATATGAACTGGTCACTTGAATTACATCACTGTTCCTCAGTCCAAGCTTGATGGCATTGTTATTAGTGTTAATGTGGTTCGGACACATGTGAGAAATTTTTGTGTTCACCAAAAAAGTCTTGTATTGTTCTCAGACATCTAAATTACAGACATCTAAATTTTTGTAGTTTTATAGTGGAGTTTTTTTGTACCTAGGGATTAAGTTTGTCTTGATGAGGAAAAATTAATTACATCTTGGCACAGTGAATGTTGATGATGCCTTCTGTCACTTTAAAGATCATCATGCATCCAGATGCCTCAGTGAATGTGATATTTACTAAACACTATTCTCTGATCAATTAGGGATTAATGTTCATTTTAAATCCTATGTACGTATAGTTGGCGTAGAACTACAAATAAATAGTGTACAGCAGTAATTCCGATAGATCTGAGTTTTATTACCAACTTTGGTGCTCCTTTTATTTGTTTGCTGATTTCACATTTGTGTGTAACCAATATGGAAAAAAAAAACATCTAGGTTTCAGTAGCCAAGCAGCAAAAACCTGCAAATCTTTAGTGGTGTTTTTGTTTTAACTAACTAATTTATTCATTTATTTATGATAAATCATGTTTACTGGACTCCGTGTTTACAGCTGGGATGTTTTTTTTGCCAGAGATGCAAAGCAGCTGCCACTATATTAAAATTAATTTTAAAATTCAACAATGATTAATTAGAGTTAGTTTTTGCGTATTTAAAATTAAACCACTGTTGATCGTAAATAAATGTCAGGTTATTGGAGTGGCTAAACAGAAAAGTGTTTGCCATATCATCAGATCACAAGTTTTAATTTGTTCAGATTCAAATGCTATATCTGGTTGGTTATTTTTTAAAGAATTCGGACAAACTTTGCTCATTAAGCCACTGTATGATAATGGAGCCTCCCACACATTCTCTACTCGCAGTTGCATAACTGTGGCTGATTTTAATCTCATGATATATTTTAACATTCAAGTGCTATCTGACCAACTTGTCACTAATGAGGTGTTTCTCTGCTTGCATGCCGTCTGGGAGATGCATTTTCCGCATGCTAGCATGGCCATATGTTTATGATGCATTTTTTTCCCCTCTTCTTTGTGAATGTTTGCTTTTCATGCCACACTCAAGGCTATGCCATGATGTAGCTCGCTGTTTCTCTTCATTCAAAAGGAGGTCTCAAAAGTCACACTTATTTTTCAGCTTTAATGGTAGCAGCTCTTTCTGTTTTAGATGTCCAGCAGGTTTTGCTGGGGATTTCTGTGAGCTGGATGTGAACGAGTGCTGCTCAACGCCTTGCCTCCACGGCGGCGTCTGCCAAGACCTCATCAACGGGTACCGCTGCCACTGCCGACCCGGTGAGCTCTTTACTTTTTTCCTATTCAAGTGTGTCGCACAACCCTGCAAGAATACTGAAATGTGTTCAACCCATTGCTCTCTCCCAGCTACTTTGTGCGTGTGTGAAACCAGTGAATGTAGCTGAAGCAAATCAATGTGGAAGAGCACGATTGATATTCACTTCTGAGTTTTAAAAAAGAAGGAGAGTATGAGGGAGGGGGAAGTCGACTAGTGTAGTCTTACCATCTGCAGTGTGTGTGTGTGTGTGGTTTTTTTTTTTAAATCCTCATTCCTGGCAGGTTGGACAGGCCTTCGCTGTGAGGATGACATTAATGAGTGCCTGCCGCAGCCATGCAACCAGGGGATGTGCATCCAGAACGAACCAGGCCACGGCTACTCCTGCTTCTGTCAGCCTGGATTTGTGGTGGGTTGCCTCTTCCTCCTCCTTCATGTGTTCCTCTTTCCTCCTCATCCTTTTTGTGTTCCACCTTTTTTTTTTTAGCTTTCCATTATCGCAGGGGGTGCTTGTTTATTTCCACCTTACACAAATCAACAGTAAGGGATGCTAATTCCTATATACGTGGGGTCAGTACAGATGTTTTCTTACCATAATTATCTTTCCACAGGCAGTAATTACACCCTTACCTACCTGCTTTTAGACTATATTGTCACACCAGTCATTGTAACAGTATGTAGCATAGTGTATATACAAAGCACACATATCAAAAGGAGCATGTATTATCCTGCAATACAAGTTAGCTAATAAAACATTTTATGGTTTTCAACAGTACCTGTAATAGAGAGTAGTATTAGTGAGCATCGTCAATAAAAATGTGCTCAAAGTGCCATGAAGTGCGCTCACACAGAGGTACTGATGAACAGTGCACTGAGCATGCACTTCAGTTCTGCGAGCACTGAGCACTGATACGTGCTCGCCATGATCTATGCATTGTTTGTGAGTCAGAGTGCAATTCATGGTCGTTTGTGCTTATTTTTAATGCCCACACTCACTGATGCTTCCTAAACCGAAAAAACTCAGCGTTCATTGCTAGCAGTGCTGGAAACAATGGACAAGCTAAATCAAATGCTCCATAATGCCTAATTAGGATACTTATTTCAGTATCAGTATCGATGGAAAAAAGACATTGATCCCTAGTATCTGGAATAGTATGACCCTGATCACAACCCAGCCAATGCTGATCAAAACCTTCTCTTCTGGTCATCTCAGCGTTTAAAGGTTTCTAACCCGAACCGCAGGCTACATCTCTTCTCTCCACTTACCATGCTGTGATATAGCATTTGTCCCCGTACAGGGCAGAAACTGTGAGTATAATTATGATGACTGCTTGCTCTGGCCGTGTCCCGATGGCTTCACCTGCGTGGATGGCATCAACAGTGTGAGCTGCGTTGCCGTGGAGACCAATGTGACCTCAGCGCCTGCTGTTTTCCTCACTCACGCTGAACAAGCGGCAGGTAGGCAGACAATCACTGTGTTATTGTGCCTTCTTTTTGGTACAGTGTTGCCAGTAATAGTTGTGGATGTTGATGAAAGGTGATGGTTATGATGCCAAACAGGAAGTGAGCCTGTAGCTTGGCAATGCTTTAGCCAAATTTGGTCTTATGATATGGGTGAATATGATAAGTGTTGTTCATAACACCAGGTATAATCTGCTATACTTGGAAGATGAACTAAAATGCTTATGAAATGCAAAGAAGTCATGAAAGGAAAGTCATAGCATCCACTTGTGTTTGGAACGCTTAATCACTGTCTTTGGCTATATTTTTATGCTCTGGTGTGTATTTCTATAGCGCATGTTGTGAGTCAGAGGAAAAAAAGGTGAGAATAAAATATATCCATACTTGAACTGTACTATTTGTTATACTGGATGTATTTCATTCACTATGGTACAAAGGTTTCAATTCTGAGCTTCTCGAGTTCTAATAATATGATTGTATTTATCACACATCAATTTGCATTCTTCATTTTCTCCACTCGTTGCTTCCTCATTGTGTTCTCTGCCTCAGTCCGTGAACCAAGACCATGTCCTTCATGTTTCCATTGAACAGAAGTAATTATTTTTCCATGCTGATATAAGCCAAATCAAAGAGATTCCACATTCTGTGAAAGCAACGAGCCATTGTCAAGTCGTATGATTGGCTCATGGCTCTGGTCTTTTTTAGGAGGAGTTTCTAGTTGGGCTTTTTTGCAACAGTTGATTGACTGTGTATTAAGATGTCTTCTGAGAGAGGAAATCCTTTAATCCTTTTAATTAATTGTTTTGATTAATTGGTTCCAGTGTTTTTCCCCCCTTAAGGCTTGTTATGTCAGAAGTGCCTTCTTTCATGCTTTACACTTTCGTGTAGTTCATGTAGTAAACCAGGTCATGGAGTCGTCTAGGTATCTTTAAAAGCTAATGGAGCATTATAGTTTAAAGAATTATCAGTCACTGGGGTTTCATTAACCTGATTAATGCGCAATTTGAAATTGTGAACTAACATAAAATTTGAAAAAACAAACTCGGTAAAAAAAAGTTGTTATTTTTTTTTACGCTTGCTTCAAACAATGCGATAAAGCAACGTTGCACAAAATTGATATGGAAACAGACTTTTCGCATTTTATGTCACATGACATGACATGAAGAGCAAATGGAAATGCTGCCTTTTTCAAAAAAGAGCGCTCTGTAAGAGCTGGAGATCAAGCCAGCTTTAATCACATAACGTCACTCAGTGGAAGCACAGACTATTCACAATTGTGTTATGCCGGTTTTTTTCAAAACCATTTTTTTCTACTTTTCGATGAAGTTGTTTCAGTGACTTTGGAGCTTTCTGATTTCACTCAATATTTATAATATTTTCTGTTAAATATACCTACACAATCAACCTGCAAAAAATATCCATAAATAAGGAACTAGAGCTATAACGACAGCCTGACAAGCTCTCACTCTCTCACTCCCTTTCGTCTCTATGACTTTCACAATCCCAGCAGTGGACGCCAATACCTCTCAGCATGCACACACATGTTCACACAGCTAGGAGACTGGGGAGCCCAGAGAAAACCCACGTTGACATGGTGAGAATGTGCGAGACTCCAGACAGACAGTAACCTGAGCTCAGGATCGAACCAGCGAGGTGTCATTCAGCTAACAGTCTATTACGCAAATATCAAATATGCAAATACATAACCATAAGTCCATTAGTATAAGAAATCACTGTCACTGTTGTGTCCTTTTCCAGTACCTTAACCAGGTATTCAGTGTTCTTGACTTGGATGTCTTGGGAACTGGATGAAAATAATATTGTATATTGTTTAAAAGAGCCTGTTTGAAAGCACTGATTTAAGGCACACTTTGGAGAACATACCCCAAGTTAATTACACAGCAACAGAAAACATACTTGTTGTGAAGATTTCCAATCACTTACAGCCTCTATTTTCTGTGTATGTGCTAAAACGTATATGTCTTTATCTATGTCACTGCAAAGCCTTTTCATCCGTGACCAGTCTATACACCTGACCTGTAAACTACACTAAAAATAAATAACTCAGATTGTATCTCACTCATCTAGAGGGCATGTTCAGGGACCATAGATGTATTTTTACATTTATTTCTGAAATGTGCTAATTGGTTTCTGGCGTTTACACAAACAAACCTTTGGCACTGAAGTCAGTGCATGCAAAGAATTATGAACATATCCACGTTGCTTTTAGGGGTAAAAATGTTGCCCTGTGCTGTAAATATACTGATGCGTTCTTTTTCTCTGAATTTCCTCTCTGAAATATTTTTTTAGTGTCTTCAGGAATAAAATGTCATCAAACAGCAAAAGATAAACATGTATTAGAATGAAGTCCGTGCCCCGAGCAGGGGAGCGGTTCATTATCTGAATATGCTCTCCGTCGAAATCAATGCATGACGGATGTGGGAAAGTCAATATGCAGAGACGCCGAGCTGTCCACACACATTCTCTGGCAGCGGACGTGCATGGCAGTTCCATTCGACTGGACCGCATGATATCGAGGTCACAATTTTGTCGTGAGGCTCAAGGAAGTTTATTGACAGAAAAGTGAAGCAAGCTGACTAACCCCATCATCAATAATGGATTCTGAAATGAATGTGTCCTTTTAAATGTGGATGCATTTGAAGGACAGAAAACAGCACTTCACAGCAGCTTCCTCCACTTTCACAGGCAGCGACCTCTACTCTCTTTCCCGAGCTTTTTTCAAGGCAGCCAAGGCACTGTGTAACCTAAAGATGCATATCTGTAATGAGATTCTGCTTGCTGCACCTGCTACATGCTATTGTCTCTGAGTGCTGCTTTCATCCTGTCTCACAACGCACACCCAACACGGCACAGCTGAGTCTCTACAACAGGCACAGGACTAGCAGGAACTGCAGCACTACAGCATGGTCAGTACAGGTTGTGTCTCCTATAATGAGAACAGCATACCGACTCACTACTAACAAGAGAACACGGGAGCGTCGGATGTCCATGCTGATTATTATCCTACTTCTCTTCAGTTCATTAGCCCTGCGGTCAACCTTCTCTCCATGCGTTTAATCTTCCACTTTTGTCGTTTAGTGTGCAGTAACTGGTAACGGCAGAAACGAATACCCATACATCCCCTGTTAATGCCAACTTCAGCATGGGAAAAATGCCAATACCATTGCGGAACAACTAACGAGGGCTCTTAAATGTGTCTATCTAGGTCGCTCGCTAAAAACACCCAGAGCCCTAGATGCAGCTAAGAATAGTTTCACAAGGCACTCAGTTAAAAACCTTCACTCGCTCTTTGTGCTATCGCCTTCAGCTCCGATTCAACATGCCAGGCACTAAAGCCATTTCAGCGAACGAGAAAAGATAGATAGCTCACGTCTTCATCTTTCAAATCACAGACTGCTGAAATACAGGTTGTTGAAGGTATTGAGGCCAGGGTGGCTGTGTCACTATTCATACTCGGAAGGTAGGAGGTACTTTTGAAGCAAACTAAAGTGCTTCTGTGGAGGGGGTAGGGTTTGAAAACTCCTCTGTCATAAAAGAAGCTCTGTCATAAAAAAAATAAATAAATAAATAAATACAAAATTTCTTGAGCAGAAATCCTTATACAATATTCAATAATATTGAAAGTTTCTGCTGCAGTCTGAAGAAAATCAAAAACGGCTTAACAGCTCTTCCTGCCACAGTACAAACAGAACCTACTAATCACCTGCCTCCAATGAGGTCTGGAGATGAAATGACACATCCAATCAGCTCAGAAAAGAAAGTGGAGGAGAGTGCATGCGTGCTGAGTGTTATACTGCACAGCCACGGTGGTATAGCGTAATTATCAAGCCATTTGTTGCAGCAGTTGCGCAATCTTACCAGAGCCTTCTGCATTCGCTTCTGGACATTATGAAAAACTGATAATTAGATTACACTGTGTAATAAACAGGGTTTATGGATTGTGTATGTTTGTGCTGTTGCCGCCTAATTGTTCTGTGGCTTTAATACCTTGAGGTGCATCATTTCATGCTCCTGGATTCATGAAACACAGTGTCATGCTAAGGGCACCGGAATCGATGCATATTCATGAGCAGTATTAATGAAGTGTAGCTTGGCTGTGAATCTGCATCACGGGTGCTGCGTCGCAGCGGCGTGTCAGGTGCTTCTTTCAGGCTTCTTTTTAGAAGCCTGTGCTAGTGTTGTAGGGTTGCCCAGTAATGTTTAAACAGTGAGGATGTGCTGCATTCAAGAAAAAGATCTACAATGAAAATACAGTACAATGCAGTAGACCTTAAAGTGCCAAATTAATCTGGGCCAAAGCCAAGTTTGCAAAGCATTAAGCTTTTAATGGTCTCAATTATTAAATGATCAACTTATTCATTATTATCAAGAAGTAAAGAAAGATAAAGTAACTTAGTATGACATAGCTTTTCCTTCGATTTCCTTAAAGGCTTAAGTCCCGTGGGTAAACACATAGACAGCACTTTTACAGAAAGAAGAGTCAGTGTTGTGTTTGGATTTAATATTCATCCATCCATTATCTATACCGCTTTATCCGTCTGGGTCGCGGGGAAGCTGGAGCCAATCCCAGCATCTTCGGG
>JAQMYM010000013.1:4880056-4890970 GCA_030014255.1 Parauchenoglanis ngamensis
TACATAATTCAGTATATGTGTTGCTTCATAGTTTGAGGTATTCAGTATTGTTTTACAATGTAGAAAACAAAAAAATAAAGAAAAACATATGAAAGAGAACGTGTGTCCAAACTTTTGACTGGTAGTGCATACATATATATAGCTCAATGGAGAAAGATCTCGAGACTGGGGAGGCCAAGACAAATTTCTCAAACGTTTTGCTTTTCTTTGGAAAGGATATAATTTTGTCACAATTTTGAAGAATGCTTGGGATCATTGACGATCTATTGAAGAATGACATTTTATCCGGTGATCTGTAAAACAGAAGGAATTGTATGATGTTGAAGAATTGATTGATACTCTTCGTTTTTCATGATCAATTTAATTTGGACTAATCTCCAGATCTTCCTCTAGCAAAACACCACATGCAGTCACCGATCCACCTCCATGTTTCACTGTAGGAACAACACATTCTGTGCTTGCCCTTATCCCCCATCCACTGCCTGACATATCTGTTCTGACTTATCAGTTGTGAAACAGTACAACAGAAGCTTAGGAGGTGGCCATCGTTTGGTTAAGACATAATCAAGAGAGGCAAGAGCATCTCTCACAATCAAGTTCTGACATTAGTAACTAGAATTCCAACACAAAGTGAATGTCAAGGCACTAAAGACAGACCTGATATGACTGTTTCTTTGAAAACCAATAGTTTCAGCCTTTGTGGATAAATAATGTGCTACTACAAGCTATAAAATATTGAAAACCAGTTTCTTACATTTGTTTTAGGTATTTCTAATATTTCTTTTTGTAATAGAAGTTTAACAAAGCAGTGATTTATTTGTTTGTTTGTTTGTTTGTGAAAAATGGTGGGCCCAAACTTCTTGCCTGTAGTGTATATTAACATTATATTGGAAATTTATAAAGTTTCTCCCTTTTATAACAAGAAGCAATCAGTTCAACTGTATATGTTTTTACAGCTAGCATTCAGTTCATTCCGAAAGTACCTTGTAATTCCTCGCTAATGCAAAATGGACTTAACAATACCGTACTGAATAATTTATAAATGGCATTGCATGAATCTTTCTAAATGATAATGTGGATGCGCTCATATATAATGTACAGCTGATTCTTTTACAGCATGTTAGTTTGGAACCCTGTCCTCTTTCGCGGGTATCTCTTCAGGCTCAGCTGAACACTCTCGCATTCGTTAATTTACATTTATATTCAGGAAAAAGTGACACGGACATGCTCCACCATTAGTAGACATTTCGGTATTGTATTATTGCAAGCATTTTCCAAGTAGACCTGCTTATTGATGAACTAAACATGACACCTTTATCTTTGCAACTTGTCTTTATTGTAACTTGTCTTTATCTTTTTATAATTACAATCAGACCTTAAAGGTGGAGGAAAATAGCAATTTCCCTTCTTGTTCTATCAGTTAAACACGAGCAGCTTGACTCCTGGCCAGCCTTTTTATTTTAAAAGCATTAATCTGTCTCGGTCTGTTTTCCGCTGTCAAATTTCACAAAGACTTGACATGGACAATCCAAACAGCTGCCCAAATCTCTCACTGCTCACTATCATCCATTTGAAGGAATGAAAAAGCTGTAGAAAAAAGAAAGCATGGTGGTATTGGGAGGGAAAAAGGAAAATATTCGAGGCATGGATCCATCCCAGAAGAATTGCCCCACTAAGGGCTCGTCTGAGCTGCCAACACCTCGGACCGCCCCCCTAGAGCGCCAAGGTCCTCTCTGTCGTTGGCCTTTTTTAATATATCACTCCGCCAGGAACGATTCTTTTTATATGTAACAGAGGTCTACAGGGACTGACAAGCTCAAGGACTAGCAGGGCCTGCTGCCCTCTGGCAAGGTGCCAAGCCGCCAATGTCGAGCAGTACACAGTTACAGGCTTAGCAAGTCATGCTGCTACCTCTTTTTGAGCCCTCACTCCTTTTTTTTTCCCAGTGAGTGGGCTATCATGAGACACGGGCTTGTGGGCCCAAAGCATCTGCGAGCAGCTAGCCTCCTGTAGCACATGTTAAGCTCAGAATCTGCTCTAAGATAATTATCTTTTCTCCCCTGTTATTAGAAGGGCAGAACTAACTTTGGGAATACCCCAGGTTTCTATAACTGGAAGGAAGGAAGGAAGAATTGAGTCGGAGAAGGAATGACATCAGCTCTCAGCTGTCTTTGTTTTATTATGTGCTGTTAATAGCCTGTCACTGCTTTGACACTATCAGACTTTATTTGATATAGCCGCTATAACACAATTTATTAGGTGTGTCCTATAACCATGCTTCATATACAATGCGGGAGTGTCCTAAGGGAGTACCCTGTGTGAAACATTGGTGTCTGGATTTTGAAGCGAAAGGATTGTGCAGGTGTGTGTCTGTAGTGTGTGTGTGTGTGTGTGTGTTTTCCCTTCTGTGGGTTTTTCTTGTAATAGAATGCCAGCTATTCCATTCTAATGTGCACACGCTTCCATCGTCATACATGCTATCAGGCACAAATGCAGGCAAGATTCCAGTGCAAACCTACAGATTACCCAATCTGTCTAAATACACTGAACAATAGCCTTAATTAAAAAGATGAAACTACGTCTTTAATTAGATTTTCACTCCGGTGGCACAGGGTGGAAATCTCATTCGTTGGTTTTATGTGGTGGTTCAATAGAAACAATGCCATAAAACTGAAATATTCAAATGAACTGCATTGTAAAATTCTTTAGGGCTTTGATTGTAAAATCACAAGACTTTCTAGAAATCAGTTCGAGATTAAACATGTAAGACATTACAGGTGAATAGTGTATTTAAAAAAAACAGCAAGAACAAAACAAGCAAGAAAAAAACAATAGATATCGAAATTTCATGTATTTATGAGGCTTTGTGTAGTTCAATATGTGTTAATTCGCAAAATCTGTACTCTTCTGAGAAAGACGTTCACAGAGAAGTTTGTTGGAATATAATATTGTTAATCATTTCATTAAGAAAATAGAATTTACTGTTATCATAATGTTTTATGCCATGCTGAGAAAAACAAATTTAAAAATAATGGTGATTTCATGTATTAATTGTGGATTATAAGGTTTATAAAGTAATCTGACATGTATGTAACAATGCCACATAACTTGATATTTATATCAGGAAACAAGCCTTCCAGTGATTTACTATATTGTGGCATGATTATGCAGAGTGGGCGGAGCTAAAGTCTTCTTAGCGATACTATCTTTCAGATTGTGTGTGGACAAAGCACTTTACTGCTGAGTTCTGACATGCCATCACCATAGTTTAAGTGTAACCAGCTTTGCGGCAAGGTGGAGCGGGTAATGTTGTGTCTTGTTCTGAAAATCTGAGAAAAAACATCCAAATATCTTCATTGCTGTTCATTGTTTTGTCATAATCCACCTAGTAGACCATAACACATGATAGAAAATGCTGTTCATCGATTTTAATCAGCGTTAAAAGCCAATGGCCTCAATAAGTAAATTTCCTCACATCCTACGCACCTGTATCTAACTGGATGTTTGAATTTCTTACCAATGCGTATGCACCACCACCACTATCATGCCCCATTAACCAGGATACGGTTCATGAAACATATCCGGCTTCATTAGACGTTCAGCTCACACATTACACACCACCTGTTCTATGTGTGACATGCTCTGGGCATTATTTACTTTTGCTTTTATCTTTTAATACTAGATTTTTCTGCTTTTTTTTTTTTTACATTCAAATCTACATGACCATTCTATATTAGATTAATCATTAGATTCCAAAAAGGTTTTCATGTTAAGTGAAATAATGTTATATTGCTGCTACTCGTATGCACTATACTGCTCGCCGAAGGGCCGCGTTAAAGCACAGCACTCCAAATGAGAGTACAAAGCTTTTATTCGTTTAGCTTAAGTTCTGCTCTTCTACATGACACATTCTGGAGTGACCTCCAGAGCTATTGGTGCTCTTAATAAGGATGGGAAAAGAACATCAGATGGAAAATATGAGATCAATTTAAAGAACTTTAAAAAAAAAATCCTTATGAAAATTACATTTTTAACAAAGCTCTGTTTACAATTATTACAAGTACTGGTGTGCCAAATTCCAGCTTTTCCAACATGACAGTAATGAGTCCTTTTTCGCTTCAGCTCACTCCACAGGTTTTTGAAGGGGTTTAGGACGGACTGGGATGGCCGTGTCAAAAGATTGATTCTGTGGTCACTGAACCATTTTTATGTGGATTTGAACATATCTTTTGGATCATTGTCTTGCTGGAAGATCCAACCATGACCCAGTTGTAGCTTCTTGACAGATATAGTCAGATGTCCATTTAAAATCTCCTTGTCCTTGATGCCCTGCATCCTAAGGTTCTTAATGCCTTTTGAAGAAAATGTCATCCTCTCACCATCACAGATCCTTCTCTATACTTAATGTGGATTAGGTCCTTTTCAGTATAACCACCCTTGAGTGTTGGCTGTCAGAGGTCTGATTTTTGTCTCATCTGCCCATGGAACATAGGTCCAGTCAATGGTACAATTGTGGGTTAGATAAAAGAAAAAGCTTTTTGTAGATTTGTAAACTTTATGACCTCGAAATGCTTCCATTTTCTGCAACTATGATCCTTGGACAAATTTGTGCTTTTCTAACCAGCTTTCTCGCTGTGCGTGGGGGATTAATATACCGTCATCTTCCAAGTGGGTTCGTTACAGCTCCTATTGTTTTCAACTTCTTAATTATTGTTCTAACAGTGAATTTCAGGTGTGTAGCCATGTTTATACTTATTCAATGATTCATAGAGGTCAATACACTTTTGTCTCATTTCATTTGCGTATTCTCTAATCGTCACCATGGTGATGAATGACTAAGGGAATGTGGTCTCTGTGTCACCTTATGTTCTTACTCGAGTGAAACAAGAAACATTCAGGTGAACTTGAATAAAAGATAATGTGGATGGATGGATCATAACCTCTTTATTAATCTTTACCATGGGTGCCAATCATTCTGGAGTGGACTGTAGGTCTCTAATTGTTTGTATCTGACAAGCTTTAAAATACTACATATCTTAATTTCATAGCACTTATACAAAAACAATGAAGGCTCACTCATTCAATGATATTTATATTCCACATGGACACCAAAACCATGCTTCGTGACTTTATAAGTTGCTTAGAAACATGCAAGATGATTTTTTTTTTCCCTTCTATGTCATTTATTTGTCTATATTTTTAAGATTGAGTCATAGAAAGAATGGAGGAATAAATCAAGCATAGAGGGAAAAAGTAAGAACTTTAAAGTCATAACTCTGTGCTAAAATTTGACATGCCATGTCTAATAGAAAATAATGAATACTGAATTCATTGTGTATCCTGCGTTACGTTTAAAGCACTCCTTTCTCCTCTGTATCCATGGAAACAAAGCTTATCATATTCTCCACAAACTGTTTTTTGGTGTGAATATTAAAAAGAGGTAAAACATAACCATAAAATGCAAATTAGATCGCTTGGCTTTTATAATAATTGTTGTGTCCCAAGGCAAAGAAGAAATATTCTTAACATAAACAGGAGAGTGTTATATCTTTGCTGCAAAGTAAACTAGAGATCATTAATT
The DNA here is from genome assembly GCA_030014255.1 of Parauchenoglanis ngamensis. Taxonomy (NCBI): domain Eukaryota; kingdom Metazoa; phylum Chordata; class Actinopteri; order Siluriformes; family Auchenoglanididae; genus Parauchenoglanis; species Parauchenoglanis ngamensis. The sequence goes on from JAQMYM010000013.1 coordinate 4,885,638, forward strand.
CAGCATATTTACTACCACTGAGCAAAGAGATAAACATGGTTCTAATATTAGCTTTAAATATCCAAATATGATTTCACTGCCTGCATGCAGTTATATAGTTCCCATCTTCATCCATATACTTGACTGCTCTGTGAGTCATTATTTTAATAAAACGCTTTTCCTCCACAGACAGTATCTTGCTCCGTGTGAAGCAGAGGTTGCTGTGTCTGGCTTTCAACGTGCTCAAAGCAATCCAAGCAATTACTGGTCAGGAGTAACTTTACAAACAGCTGGCCATGTTTTTGTAGGAGGTCTGCCTCTCACTTACTCCTCATATAAGGTAAGATTATTCCAGTTACTGGATTGCATCGGCTTTTTCTGTGTTAATGCACGACCCTTTAAAATCCGACACACATTAATTCATACAGCAGCTGTAGACGTCATCTATTAAAATGCGTCGGTTTGTTCTGGATGAGAGGCGGGCTGTCTTTATATATGATGCGATGCTGGTGAGCCAGACGTTGTAGGATGCAAGTGTATAGTGCACAGGTATCAACCTGCAGGTTCAAACTGGAGTAATATAAGGAAAATTAATTACAAGCATCAGACAGGCTTTGTCAAAACACAGAATAATGCAGGACATGGTCTGTAGTTTCACACTGTAGTTTCACACTGCCGGTATAGAATGTAACCCTGCATTGCTGAATCTCGTGAGATTTATGTAAGTTGACTGGAGTCCTTAATAGTTACCATAGAAACAAACTCCTCGCTCCGGCTGCAGGGTGCAAGTAGCATGAAACAGGATTTCTGCACAACTTGACACACGAAGAAATTAAAAAGATAGTTTCAATTGTATGCAACAGACTAACCAAATGTTCACCCAAGCAGCTATTCAGAAATCAAATATGCAGCCGTTCTTGCTTTTTGGCCATTTGTGCATGCAGGGTTAGTTCAAGAGGGTGTTCAGATTATTAAATATAGGCCAAATTGAACCAGGTGAATAACCTGACAAAATAAATTCAATTGAAGGTTGGTGTTTAGGCTTGGAGGGTGAATGGAGCCTAATTATTCCTCAGAACTAAGCAAGCTGAGCTTGAACAAGTAACAAGTGTGGGTGATAACAAGCAAGAAAGGGCATGGAACTGGAGTCTAGCTGGAGCTGGTGAAAAATCAGTTTGGAAGTCAGAAGAAGAAGTCTGCTTGAGTCAAGATGCCCTGACAAATATACTTCACAGCAGCAAACCATAATATCGTTATCACAGAACACCCAGATGGGATCCAGTGTGGGGTCATAATGAAGTAAGAACAGGGGTGGTGGCTCACCGTTAAAATCAGTCATCTGCTTATTACGTTTTTACACATGGTGATACACTATATGGCCAAAGGTAAGTGGACACCTGAGCATCACACCCATATTCCAAAACCATGGGTATCTATCACCTTCTTGCTGCCAATAACAGCCTCCGCTCTTCAAAGAAGGCTTTCCACTAGATTTTGGAGCATGGCCGTAGGCATTTGGCTTAAGAGCATGAGTAAGGTCACGTACAGATGCCGGGCGAGGAGGCCTGGTGTGAAGTCAGTGTTCCAGTTCATCCCAAAGGTGTTCATTTAGGTTGAGGTCAGAGCTCTGTGAAGGCCACTCGAGTCAGCCTTGGCAAACCATGGTCGCATCTGAATACTCAATATGTACTAACGTTGGATAAGTGCCTACTACTCTACTGTGACTGTAGTACACGTTATAAATATGCGAGGAACTAGTAAGGACACAATTTGGATGTTCTTTGCTGCCATCTTAACTGTTCTTTGTTCACAGATGTCTTTTACCCATACATGCTGCGAAAATAAAAAATTTGTAATAATAATTATGCCATGGCAGAAATGGCAGAAAATGGCAGAAATCCACCCCATGGATCCTCCAGATTCTTCTTCTATACTTATTCGGAGGCTCTCGCTGAATTATGGGATAGCGTAGTTGGAGCATATTGTGTTACACTTGCATACTATGAATGTAGTACATCATCTAGGTACTGTGTAAATGCCTACTAAGTATTCGGACACACTACCAGCTATGGCGTGCTGCATTTTGGATACTGTAAAGTACAGCAGTATTCATTTACCTTGCTTTGTGCACATGGGCTTTGCCATGCTTGAAGATGCTTTGGCCCCTACGTTGCAGTTAATACAAAGCATACAATGATATTCTAGACAACTTCATATTCTTGGCTATACGGTATACCTTCTACAATCCTGAATGGTTGCTATGCTACAAGCAGTGGCAGGGCCGTGCTCTTCAATACCCTGGATGGTGTAGTTCCGTTGAGCTGTGACAATGAGATGATCCCCTAGAACTCTCCTGCGCATTAGTTAGAGTCCGAAATAGAAGGCAGCCACCTTGATCCATAGGTACCTTTGTGACATGCTTCTAAAGCAGCCACTGTCACAAGTTTTTGACCCCAATGGTCCACTGGGGATAATAGAACAGATGTTCAGTGCATCTAGGGTGCTGCACTGCACTTAAGCTCTCGCGCAGTATTATGGGATGTGGAGGAGGATAAAGCGTACATGTATGCTGCCTTCAAATCAGCCAGATGAAGGGATCTCAGAGGGCATCATTCTATGTAAATTTTCAATACAGTCATGATTCGGTGTCCTCCTGCCTCTGAATACAGCTCGTGAGAAGAGTCAGTAGTATCAGAGCAGGTCGGAACAACAAAGAATTCTCTATAATCCTGACATTCCTGGATATGTGGAAGTGCGTGAATGGCAGAACTGTAATCTTTTGGGCGAGATGTGGGATTGTTGCTGCATACGTTCCAAGGTTTAGACGCACAGGACCAGGTAACGGTCACTGCCTAGTTAGGATCTACACCAGGGTAAAATCAAACAATACAGCCCAAGGCCATTGAGTATACATGAGGCACGTAACAGTCCAGGTTCAAGTGAGATTTGGAGAAAGATGAGACCTGAGGAGATCACACAAGTATATCTAAGTAAACACTGAGCTATCTGGCTTTTGTCTTATACATTTGCTTTACTTGTGAATGCAATGAAATTGTGCATATACATGTAAATGCTAGGTTTCTACAGGATACAGTGATTATATCGTGTGCAACGTGGCTTAACATTCACAGTGCCACATACTCACTGAATTATTGTTTAAATCGCCTCAGGCTTGTGCTTGTGTTGTTGCTTTCTTGTTAAAAAAAAAAACAAAAAAAACACTGTCTCTTTCCTCTGTTCCCTCAGGGAGCTGAGCCTTTATACAACTACACTGGCTGTATTGAAATAATTGAAATTAATAAGCTCAGAGGATTTCACACTTCCAATGCCATCGCTGGGAACAACATAGAAAACTGCAAGTAAGGATTCGCTTAATTAGAGGCTTGAATCTCTCTCTCTCTCTCTCTCTCTCTTTTCCCATTGCTCTTGGACATGTGCTCTTCTCAACTCATGCATATTAACAGTCACTTAAATACACTGGGTGCTATGGAAACTAATCAAATCAGGTTGCCCATGCTTGTGTCAGTGCCATTGACGGATTTCAATACAGTGCCATGTTCAAGCCGCCAGATTGTAAGATGGAGGAAAATGTTCATGTTTATGCATGATTAGTTAATGGAGTAACAGAAACTGTGTAGTAACCTTGCTGTGGTCTTGTTTTGCTGAAAGCGTGGTCAAAATGCACATAGCCGTGCAAGTCATTAAAAATCATTACAAGTCTTCAGTCATGTTTTAAACTTGCAGTATTTAATATAATATAGAAATTACATGCACAATTTAATACCCTGCACACATTTTAGTGCTGTATACATACACAGGCTATGTTGGCTTTAATATGTTTCAGTTTTAAAACAAAAATGATCTCCATCCAGATGAGAGTTTTAGCTCTGTATGAGAAATCATTTCCGTCCATGCTAACATGCCTGAAAACGCATATCACATGACCATTCATGTACACTGGGCATGCGAGTGCCAGTATAAACAAGAACAGATTGTCTACTCTTCAGTTGGTTGCTTAGTTTCAGATCGCTCGAATAATAGCTTGCCTTCTGCACATGTAGGCAGCTGTACTATTATAAAATGCAAAATGTAACAGCTGCTAGCAAAGAAAACAAGGTCAGCAACGCATGTAATTCATTATCCATGCTGCATTCGCCACTGGAAGTCAAGGCTGATGCCCTATGTTTTCTCCCGGAAAAGGATCACGTGATGGAAGTGTGACAAATCAAGGAAAGAATTCATAGTAACTGATAAGACCCAATCAGGACGCGAGCATGGGTGTTTGCGTCATCATTTCCGAAAGCCTCTGTTTTCCATCGTCCACACTTAAACGCAACTCTGGAGTTTTCAAATTAAATTGTGGCCAATAGCATTTCCAGAGTAGACGCCAGAGTAGTATAGGCGCCAAGCGTGAACGTAGCAGCACACACACACACACACACACACACGGATCACATTCATTCATTTATCTTGAGTAAGTTTATTCTGGTCAGGGCACTAGACAGACAGACACACACACATTCACACACACAGACATTCGCACATGCGTTCACACCTTGGAGAGATTTTAGTGTTGCCAATCCATGTCTATCCGCAGCTCTGACGTAGTGTCAGCTACAAGGCAAATCACAGGTTTATATCAGTCCTCTCAGTCCGTTTGTATTCGCACTCATTCACATGAATTTCTACACGTCACATGATCTATGCCAAATAATAAAAAGATTTTTGAAAAGCATTATTATTTAACAAAGAACAGTGTGCGGTCATTAATATGGGGAAGCTTTCTATAAGGAGACGTATATTTAGTATTCATGGAAGAAGTAAGTTTAAGACAGAGGACTTAATTCCTGTTTTTCAGTGACATGACATTTTTTTATTAATCATTATTAACTTCAAGAGATGTGTAAAAAATAGAATGACTGAATGGAACTAACTTATCACAAGGACATTACATTCGGAAACAGGAAATAAATCTCTAAACAGTTCAAACTGTCAGGTTTTTCATTAACAAATTAAAAATGCTAATTATTGTTAATTAATAAGTTAACATGCTGTTTTTGGAATATAATCAACTTCACCTATGTCACCTATAACAGTGCACCACGTTGTGTTTTATTCCTTACATTATATACTCCTTGTCCAATTTATTAGGAACACCTGCTCGCTCGTGCAATCATCAAGTCAGCCGATCATGTAGCAGCAGCACAATGCATCAAATCATTCAGATGCGTGTCAAGGGATTCAGTTCATGTTCACATCAAACATAAGAATCCAGAAAAAATGTGATCGTAGTGCCTCATGGTTGTTGCTGCCAGACTGGTTTCAGTATTTCAGAAATGACTGATCTCTTGGGA
>JAQMYM010000013.1:4909348-4920161 GCA_030014255.1 Parauchenoglanis ngamensis
CCCGTGCATGCGTGGGTTTCCTCCGGGTGCTCCGGTTTCCTCCCACAGTCCAAAGACATGCAGATTAGGTTAACTGGGTACTCTAAATTGCCCATAGGTGTGAATGCGAGCGCGTGTGACTGTTTGTCTGTGTTGGCCCTGTGGTGGACTGGCGACCTGCCCAGGGTGTACCCCGCCTCTTGCCTGAACATGCTGGGATTGGCTCCAGCTTCCCCGCGACACAGACGGATAAAGCGGTATAGATAATGGATGGATGGATGGATCAGCCCACTGAACCTTTTTCCACTTTTACTGAGCTCCAAACTCAGAAGTTCATATGGCTTTTTTTTTTTTGGATAATGGCCTATTCTCACCAGGCTTTGTGGAGTGTCAAGGCTGTATTTGTGCTGTGAACAGGTTTTCCCATTTGAAATGTGCATGTCTCCAGTTCCTTCAGAGTTACCCTTAGCCTCTTGGCTGCTTCTCTAACTAATGCCATTCTTAAATGGACTTTTGGTAGACCGCCTCCTCTAGATAGAGTCATGTTGGTGTGATATTCTCTCCATTTTTATGGTTGTAATGGTGCTCCATGGGATGTTCAAAATGTATTTTAGAACAAAGCCCTGATCGATACTTTACCATAACAGTGTCTTGGTCTGCTGTTTGTCTTGGTGTGTACTCTGATCAATTCTGGGGCCTTGAAGGAACAGGTGTATTTCTTTCTTTTTTTTAATATTAAGCACAAGTGAAACTCCCACTTCAATATAATACAATATTTTGTGTAGATTCATGAGCGTACAGTATATGAATCAATTTCAGTTCCAGGTAATAATACTAGAAAAATGAAAACGGTGTAAAGAGGTTCAAGGCACAGTAAAACCGATGTTATTTGTCTTACTCAATTAATTTTTAACTTGAAAATGCTTGCAGTGTAGCACAGGAAAGTACTAAGACCTTGCTCAAAGTTCACAGTGTGTGAAATAAGACCACTTTATTAGTGACATCATCTTGATGAAGGTACTGAAGAGGAAAACTATGCTTCAGAAAGTTAGAAAGGCTGTACTACTCAGCAGTCAGAACAGTGTTTATCATCTTCATTCATTTTCTTTGTACTCACCAACCGCTCTGTTAGGGGCTTTATAATTGAATGTGTCTGCATAGGTTTTAGGCTGTAGTTTGTTACCAGAGATAATGTCACAGCACTAAACACTATTAATAATTTTCGTTTCATTTTAAGTCCAAAATCTTCTGGAAAATTGCTATTTATATCTTTGCTGACTCAGCCTTTTTGGTCATCCTGCTGGGGTCCTCCATCTCAAATCCCATGACATCACCCACCAGCGCCGCATGACAGCGCTACATACATTGCCCTTTGAGCAAAAAAGATAAGGGTTCATTACTGCCAAAGAGAAACCGTGACTGAAGCCAGGGCCTCCTCCAGCCTGTTTGCCCAAAGTCACATGGATCTGTCATCCTCAGTGAGATAACAGTGGCCTCACGCAGGGCATGATGGGACTTCTCATGCCTTTGCTTGTGGGTTGAGTGTCAGAGAATGCCTAACTCTAGGCTGTAGCTGTTCAAGCATCTTAAAATCAACCAGTTTAGAGAATGGTATAAGCACAAGACTGTCAGCTCTAATGATCCAAAGTAGCTTGCTTGATGAATGAGTGAACGATGAACTGTTGTCGTCAGTTTGCGCTTTAATGTGCTTTTAACTATCACAATAATTGAGCTCATTTACTGTCATTAATCAGCAACCCTTCCTTTTCCCTTTTTCTTTTTTCCTCTTTATTTCAGAAACCTCTATATTCTTCCCTTTATTTAGCGGCTCTTCATACTTGGCGCTTCAGTCCTTTTCTCTACTCTGTACAAGCTTTGAGACCACGTCTGCTAGAGACACACTCAGCATCCATCTTACTGTGAAAGCGAAGGCTCCCAATGGAATTATACTTCACAGTAAGTATTCAGTGTTCAATCGTCTGTCCAGTGTTTAACTTTCCTTTACATACAGCGGCATACACGGTGACATCTATAGTATCTGTATCTATTTAATGCTCCAAATATCTAAACCCAAATGACTTAAACAGGAAATAATATCTTGTTTGTTTGTTTTAATTATATATTAACCTTATCACCATGCCCCTGGAAAATGGAAGGAAAAAAAAAAAAAACCCCAAGCGATATAATAATGTCAGTACTGTCAGCAGGGGCAGTGAATTCTGCTTCTGACAGTTATTCAAACTCTTATCGCTTTCTTACTTGTGCAGCCTTTTTTGTTGCAGTGCACAGAAAGGATACACACCATTTAAACTCAACCAGACTGCAAAGCACTCTGACAAGGTTTTTATTTTTTTGTTTAGAACACATTATCTGTTTATTACGAATAATAATTGACTGACAGGCGTGGAACCCGAATGTTGTGCCTTGTTGTCCGACAAGTATGTGCTTTCTGCTCACCGTAGTTTACATTTACGTTTACAGCATTTGGCAGACGCCCTTATCCAGAGCGACGTCCATAAGTGCTTTGACGTCTCTATCAGTAAATATATTCTGATACTGGTTCATTAGGACCAGGGGTAAGAATACCATCATGCTAAGAACTCTTTTGGCAAATAATACAGAAAGGTGGATGTTTTGTTGTTGTTGTTTTTTTGTTTAATTGTAAGGAGTGGTTCAGTTACTATAGTCTAATGTAGATAAAAGCCTAGTTCTTCTCTGACCTATCTCATCAACCAGGCATTTCTGCTTGCTCACTGGTTGCCCCTCCATTCTGTGTATACACACTGTTATGCATGAAAATCCCAGCAGTTTCTGAAATACTTAAACCAGCATCCATGCAACAGGCAAAGAAATCTGAAATCACAATTTCCCCCCATGCTTATGTTTGATTTGAACATTAACCGAAGCTCTTCACTCTGTATTTATGTATAGATTAACATATATTCATTGTCAGTAAGTAAGTAATCATAAGAAAATATTTTTAAATTACCCCTTATTAACCAAGGGTGCTAATAATTCATGGACAGAAAAGAAACAGAATACAAGAACTGTTCCTGAACAAACAAAAAAAAAGCAGTATTTCTGCATCCCACAGCATAGGAAATCCAAAATGTTGGGCTGTTTTTCCCAGTCATGCTGTAGCCAAGGTTTCAGTCTAATCTGATTTCATCTTAGAAACCTTTCAGAGATCCAGACGATGTGTAGTTGAGAAGGTCAACAGACATGACATTCATTAACCACATTCTTTTTTTTGCAGAACTCTTAGTTCACAGCACTGACATACTCTTAATAAACTCCGCATTGCTATGGCCACCTGCGTGCTGATGGGCGGAAAAGTGAGTTTGCTGTTGGCATTTAAGCATTTCTTGAGTGCACAGATATAACAGTGCCCTCGTCTTTCTATTTAAGAGCTGTCCTGAAATACTCCTCTGTTAACATGGTCATTAGACGGCTGAAAAAAACATACCTTTGGCACAATCCAAGACATTTAGAAAAAAGTGTTCTTCTTTTTTTGCTTGCGAAAAAGGTTAAAAGGGGCTGTGTTGTGGTTTGGATTATAATGTTTGTAATATTTGGAGTCCGTAAGAGCATGGCGATGGAGGATCCTAATTAAGTATCATTAAATAGTGTTAAATGGCACTCCTCAATTGCAGTGACAACCCAGAATATCTCCTTTCAGCCTGCATAAACCATATCAGGGGAATAAATCTTAATCTTTGTCATGTTCTGTAACATGACTGACACAAATTAAGTATCATTATATAAGTATTAATAACGGTAGAAACTATTCATGGAGAATGTAGTACTCGAATACTTAACTAGGAAATATGCAGTATACTGAATGTTTCCTAAAAGTCAATAACAATGTACATTAGTGTTCGATAACTTGACAAAACACGTGTCATAGCTCTAATGACAAACAGGAAGTTCATGTTATTCAATATATTGATGGTGGAAGTCAAGTTAAACTAATGCGCTAAGAATGCCGTAAAGACAATGGCTGCAAAAAAAGATCTTTCACTTTAATTTCTCTCAGTGTTCTTTTCCATTTAAAAAAAACAGCATACGTTTCCTTTTACCGAAAGCCAAAAACCCTTCCTTTTCAAATACAGATGTTCCAAAGGTCTGTTCTACCAAGGGAGGTGCTTTATAACGTAAAATACAATCATTTGCATTCAACTAGCATATTGTGCTGATCTTCACATATGCTTTGGAAACTGAAATGCCCACAACATTTTGTTAAAATGAGTAAAAATGTATCCCATAGCACTCTTTAATAATAACTCCTCCAGCTGTAACCTGACAGTTAAATAACCTGTTAGCCAGATGAGCTGAATCTATAAATTGGTGACAGAGATAGCAGATGGGTGGGGTTTAGCTTATATTATCAGAATGAGATTGGTCTTGATGTCAAGTTAGCAGATGAATTTTTTACCTCCACCCTGTCAGATTAGCTATGTGAGCGCTCCTCAGCTGCCACTGGCCACATCGGACACATCTGACAGTGTTTATCTCATGTCACTGGCTGTCAGAGAGCTCATGAATTTCCTTTACTGATAGAGGTGCTGGGGAGAGAGAGGGAGAAATTTACTGTTTGTCTTCTTGTTATTATTTCCCCTTCACTTTCTGTCCTCACAGGATTTAATTTTGTACTCCAGTCTTCCAGACTTTTCCGTATGATAAGGTAAATGAAAATTGAATATGAAATAATGACTTTGTTGGATGCTTAAGTTTCCTCTGAACTATTAAAATATGTCATTTATTAGCGGTGAAAGAAAATATCGAGTATCAAGGTATTATGTCTAGTGATACCGTATTGATTCTCAAAAACACTGCATTGATTTTTAATTAGTAGTTTACCAGGATTCCTGGCTCATTTTGTGTCGTGTTCACACCCCCGACCGTTAGATGGCCGTGTTGTAATCTAACTTCAGATATTTGACCCTTCCATTCCAACGTAACACTGCAAACTGAGAAAGGAAGTAGTATTAAGATGCACCACTAAAGTTAGCATTAGCAAACCTGGCTTACAAGTAACGTTAACACTGATGGCTGAATTGGAATAAGTAATTCTAATGATATAGACAAATGTTAGTCCGTTGCTCAAAAAGTAGTGCTATGATGATAGTGCTGTGATGCTGGTAAAAAAGTAAGCTTTTTATAAATTCAGATGTTATGCACATGGGTGTAGCTTTTTATACAATGACAGTTTTCCCAGCAAAAAAAAAAATCACCTGCTTCAGTATCGCAATACATCAGACTTTATTGAATCGTGATATGTATTGTACCGCCAGATTCTTGCCAATACACAGCCTGATCATGTATAGTGGCTGGCATGCTCAAATCATTCATTTTTTATTATTGAAAACCTCATGCTCATTGGCAGAATACAAACAGCCTGTTCTGCTAATCTACTCTCCTGATGCTATTACTTGTGCTGATCTTATTAAGGGTATTCATTTGATATTACTTTAGATATGCTGTCAATTTACATGGCATGACAAATTGCTGGGAAAAAAAAATGCCTAAAGGAAACTGGTATATTCAGAAGAAACCTCTCATCATAATAGCATAAGTAACTTCACATTAAATCAATTTCCCTAGGCGTATTTGATAGCAGCCTGAAAAAGTGCAGTTTTCCTTGCGATACTCATACACCATGTGCAATCAGCAGCAAGCATGGGATGTTCAGTAAGGACCTAGACTTTCTGCTTTAGATCAGGCTTATGTTTCTGAATTTGCTGTGTGTTTTTGGTTCTTCCGTTGTGTTTCTGGTTTGTTCAGTGACTAGCGGATCACTGTTTGGAATTTCATGCTGGAAGAACTGCTTTTAAAGCAAGCCATGTCATCACTTTAGTAATCAGACCAGACAGGATAAATATATGTAAATATATGACTTTCTGACTAACCATGTAATCGTGTTTCATGCAATCACGGATCATGTTTAGGAAATGTTTTCTATGTTCGGATATAGTTTATAGTTTAGTGGATGATATAGCTTTACAAGTTTCTCTTCACTGGAACTAAGAGGCCCAAACCTGTTCCAGCATGTCAGTGTGCGCAAAGTGAGCATCATGAAGACCTTGTTTGCCAAAGTTGGAGTGGAAGAACTTGAGTGGCCTGCGCAGAGCCCTGACCTCAACCCTGCTCCGCACCATTGGAATTGTAACCTTGACTGCACCCCAGGCCTCCTCACCCGACCTCAGCCCCTGATCTCACTAATGCTGAATAGGCAAATCCACACAAGTACACCCCAAAGTCTAGTGGAAAGTCTTCGCAGAAGAATGGAGGTTATTATAACAGCTAATCTGGAATGGGATGTTCAACAAGCACATGTTTCTGTGATGGTCAAGTGTTCACAAATGTTTGACCATGTAGTGCATCTTACACACTATTCTGGCCCAGCTGTTAAAACTGCCTTAAATCATCTTTGCACATCAGGGCTAGAAAAAAAAAGGTGCAGAGGAAAAAACTGAGCCCAAACATACAGAGTTAATCGGAAGGCACAGGTAAGGCATGAATCAAGATGCAGGGTAACGCTGTATGCCAGACTTGCTCCTCATCCATCTCCCTCCCTTCTCCCTCTCTCCACTCCTCCTCTCTGACAAACGCAGCCCTGGGGGAGGCTGAGGTGGAGGAATATGGTGGTAAGAAGTAGGCAAGCGGTGGACAGGGAAGAACAGGTGACGGGTACTGACGAAAAGGACGAACGCTCCGTTAGGCCCAGCTCAGGGTAATGGGGCCATTGGGACTTCGAGCAGTAATTCGTCATCTCGTCGTCCCACAAGTGAGAAGAGAAGGAAAGATGGAGAAGAAATGAAACACGAGTTACAGGGAGCAGGTGTCCTGGAGGAAATGTAATTGTTTTCAAAAAGCACCACCACAAAGGGAAGGCGACAGTTGGGCATTAAATCTCACAACGGATTTGAAGTATTTTGCTTCTTGTCGAGCCATTCTGTACCTAACCTATTCGATGGATTCATATCATTTAATAGATATTAAAATACCTAATTGATATGTTCGTTAATGCACAACATAGATTCCTTATACCTCGTCCAAAATCAGATGGGAAATTGTCTCTTCCAGAATCACAAGATGAGGAAGAGTTTTTCCACCATCACGTCTAGCGCTATATAAACCTTGGCAATAGTATAAATGGATCGAAGCAGGAGGACCACAGCTTTTACTGGTCTTGTGTTCTTGGAGGACCACAGCATTACTTTCAACTTGTCTGAACTAGATGAAACTTGTCAGCTTATTTGCAAGTGCTACATGAGTGAGTTAGAGCATTGTAAACATTAAACTATACAGTGGTGTGGACGAAGGATATGAAATTGACACCTTTTCTCAAGCTGAAAACGCCTGCATAAATAGAGATGTCCAAAAATATCCACCAGACTTTGATATAGGAATTTGGATAAATGCTGTATGCAGTACTCTGGTGTGAGCAATTTGGTTGCTAGTTAGCACACCGTGAGGAACAGAGTGGCTAGGCATTTTCAAGTCTTTAATCATTGCCTAACCTTAGGTGCTATTTTCCCATAAATGGACCCAATGATGAGGAAAGCTGCAGAGACCCAAAGCAGTGGTCTGTCCTTTCCATCATCAGTACAAAAAGTTCTTATATCGCTATAGAGTATAATATTGAGAAGGCTTGGAGTATTTTAGTAAAAGTAAATAAATAAACAAATATTTTATGCATGCAAGAGCTGGTCAAAGGCAGAGCGCGTCAGCTGAAAACAGCATAATTGTATCCATTATGCCTGATTGTTCAGGATGACTAGGAAACCTCGTGTGTATGTAAGCAAATGTACCTACTTCACTTTGCTTCTATGAAGTGAGCTTTTTCTCTGAACAGCTCTGACATTTGTGACGACTATAATTCAAATCACGGGTTTAAATGAATGCACTCATTCTAGCCATACATGAACACTGGCGAGCTGCTTGTGTTGAGCGTGTCTTGTGGGCGTGTAGCGACTGGTACCCAACTGGTTGCTGTTTAGTGGCGTACACTGACCAGTAATGGTAGTAACCAATATGTATAGCTTAGCCCACTATGAGAGAGACTTTTGTTTAAACTGTATGTAAGTTTGAGTTCCATGTTAGGTGCTAGGCTTCATAGTAGCCTGGTTAACAGATTAGTAAAGCAAGCTAACTGGTCTTGCTAAGCTAACGGGTACGCTCACCATACGCACCAATGATCTCTGCTACTTCCCTCTAAGCATTCATTTTTTGTAATGCTTCTGTTTGCATTTAAGAAGAGGTCATATAAGATAAGTGGAAACCGTGGTTATAATTTATTCTTCCATATTTGCATGTCAAACAGTAAATAGGAACTAGTGAAGTTATGATAGGATTGATCTGACGACCCACTGCATTTGTCTTTTGACCCTGTCGCACCTAATTTGCATACAATGAAGAAAATCGTAATTCATGCCGTGCCGTCACATGCGTCTGTCACTAAGGATAATGAATGGACACCAGGCAGAATGTTTGGTTGATTGTTATTGTTTCTATAGTGACAGCAACTTCAGAGGGACTTGTATCGCAGATGCACCACATAATTTAAGCCTATAAAATGTGTTATTTAAAACATCAGCCAAAAGTTTGGACACACGTTCTAATTCAATGGGTTTTTTTGGGGGTTGTTTTTGTTTATTCTTATTACGTAAAAGACACTTCATGTCTTGAGGTAATGATGGACTGCTGTTTCTATTTACTTAGTTGAGCGGTTCTTCATATAGTATGGAGTACTCCAGTCGTAGGGCTATTAACTGTATTTCTATTATTTACTTTTATTACATTACTGTCTCAAATGCATTAAATAGGCAAATAATTTCACTAATGGACTGTGTGTAATTAAAATATGAAAATGTATTTGTTTTTTAACACTTTTTTTGTTTACCACATAATTCCATGTGTTATTTCATAGTTTGGATGTGTTCAGTATCATTCCTTACAATGTAAAAATACTCAAAATAAAGAAAAAGCCGTGAACGAGTAGGTGTGTCCAAACTTCCGGCTGGTACCATGTTTATAATCCATGATGGAGTGAAGATTTCTGTAAGGAGAACATTTATGGAAAGAGTTGCTGGAGTGTTAAATGCTTCAAATCAGGGACGCTTCACACCACTCTGACTCTGACCGTTTTTCCACGACAGCATCTCTCGTCAAGCTTTATATTTTGACATAATATTACTTGTACAGTGTTCCAGTGTTCCATTTATATAGATGAGTTTTTCCGCACTGTTTCAGCCACTATAAACGTTAACAGTGATGATTGTTATTGTTGTGCTCCTTTCTGCTATATTGTGTAGAGTCAGTAGAAATGAAAAATTCATTTGTGTAGAATTGATTGCACCTTTTGCAGAACACATACTAAACAACTTCAACACTGATACACATGGAGTACTGATTAGTAACAATTCATTACTCAGAACTGTCCCCGTTATTATTTTTTCTCCAAATGTTTGCTTCCATTCAGTTTGTATTCTTTGAACGTGCATGGAATTAATATTGCATTTTAAACATCCTCTATTGTAAATATTCGTTTCAGAAGCTCTTTGATCGCAGAACTTCCAAAATGTCATCTCACGAGACGCAACTTAAAAAATATGGAAAAGCAAAACTTTTTCTGGGATAACAACAGCAGTTCTGCATTGTTACTTGGCATGAAATAATACCCCATGCAGCTTGCCAATCACAGAAAAGGTCATAAGGAGCTCTTTTTAACCTAACGAGGTCTAGGTGGAATTATGTGTAATAGGTCAGTCTTAAAGAAATCTAACTCAAAGATTAATTCACTGCAAGAAAAATGTCACACTTAGTTGCCTACGCATTCTGTAGTGCCTCGAATGTCAAGAGAGAAAGGAACGGAAGTAATTGGCATGCTGCAGGCTTGTCGTGTGCACTATAGAGTAAGCTAGGTATAATGGACCGATGGCTTTAAGTCCTCTTAACGGGTGAGACTTGCTGATGTCAATGTCTAGCAAATCAATCCCTGATGGAAGCTGCATAATTGTGTACAAGGCATTCACTGTACAAATTTGGGGCCGCTTTATTTCGTTAAAAGCGGGATGAAAAGAGTACACTGCAGAGAGATTGAACAGCAATTCCTTGTACTCTCCGTGAGGTAGTAGTAAATGACCCTACAGCAGGACAATAGCAGGACCTTACACATCATCAGGAGACATAGGCGTTTCACTGCCAACAGCCAGCAACACCATGAGATACGTAGATATATAGGAGCAAGAACAAAACACACACACACACACACACACTATAGAGTAATGTACAATGCATAGCCCTTTAAACCATCAGTAATTATTCATCTTAAAGTGTTATGAATTATTCGGTAACGACATTGAAACTAATAGGAATGGTATCTAGACCCGCAAACTGGTCGTTGGAGCTTAATGGAAGAAACGGGACTGTGTTTTTTACCTAAACGTGTGGAACAGAAATACACTCACTGACCACTTCTTTTTAGAAACACTTGTACATTCATGCAGTGACCCAATCAGCTAATCATGTTTTAGTAGTGCATTGCATAAAATCATACAGATGTAATAAAGAGCTTCACATGTTCACAGCAAACATCAGAGCATAAGAAAATCCCCATTGATCTCAGTGAGGTGATAGTTGTTGGTGCCAGATGGGATGGTTTGAGTATGTTGGAAACTGGTGCTGATGTGCGATTTTCATGCACAACAATCTCTAGAGTGGGTGGGATGGTTAGCACTGTCGCCTCACAGCATGAAGGTCCTGGGTTCGATCCCCAGGTCACCCAGGGTGCCTTTCTGTGTGGAGTTTGCATGTTCTCCCCGTGCATGCG
>JAQMYM010000013.1:4959461-4971860 GCA_030014255.1 Parauchenoglanis ngamensis
AAAAATTTTTTTGTAACCCAGTGTAATTTACATTTACGTCATTTGGCAGACGCCCTTATCCAGAGCAACTTACATACATCTTATTTATTTTTAAGTGAGCAATGAAGGTTAAGGGCCTTGCTCAAGGGCCCAGTAAGTGGCAGCTTGGCGGTGCTGGGATTTGAACTTATGACCTTCCGATCACTAGTTCAATGTCTTAACCACTGAGCTACCACAGAGCCACAGATAATTACAAGTGGCCTGTAGCGATCTGTAATGTGAACGCATCTGTCCTGCGAAATGTCATGCACGTGCACATTGATACATTTTGCACAAGTCATTTGCATCACCAACAACAAAAAACATATTTGTAAATGATATTAAAACCGAAAAAATGGATGCGCTAGTAGCTAATGGATGCTTCGCATTTTGCTCTGGAGGACAGCAAACAGTTGGTCAGCTGTAGCTCTCCTCCATTGTTGTTTTGCTGCACTGCCGGTGCTCTGTCAGTTTGTGATCCCTTGACGAAAAATGCTACTGTAATGCAAATAAATGATACCGATAGCAGAGAATAAACTCAATCTTAGCTGTAGCCCTAAACCTAACCATATCCTTAAGGTGACCCTAAAATCTTAACCTTAATCCGAACACACAACCACTAAGTAGCATATCTCGAGAGGTAGCGCAAATCACCAGAACACCGTGCTGGCTGATGACGACACGCTCAGTGCATATAGACAAAAAGCCACATGAATTCTGATCTGAGCGTCTCATTTATGTTGATATGTATCGGATTTAGCACCACATATGAAAGTGAAATCTGTAAATCTGTAAAAAATCTGTGAAATCTGTAAATCTGATTTGAAAAGATCGGATTTGTGTGTCCACAAAGCCCTGAAAAGATCAGACCTAAGGCAAAAAATCAGATCTGAGTCACTTCAGCATAGTCATGTGAACAGAGCCATAGATTTGTGGATTGACCAACTTAAATGAAATAACAGAGTTTGAAATGAATGAAGTATGAAGAAACAACAAACACACATTGTTAGCCACTAGCCCGCTAACATTAGCACATTAACTAAAACAGCAGAAGAAAATATACAAGGTACAGACTTGTAGATAAAAATACACACTCAAGTGTATTTTACAAAGCGCTCACCTGCTCAACCAATATGACCAAGGGTTGAATTTATAATATACAGACAAAAATATCAAGCATAGCCATTAGTTACTAGCTGGCCTTAGCATGTTAGCATGCTAGTAAAAACAGATCAAATGGTAAGAGAGGGAATGGAAAGAAATACAAATAATCCTTTCTTGGCCCTTGTTCATCGTTTTGTCATGGATTTTTCTGATTATTTGGCAAGTGAAGAATTTCCTTTACATTATTAACAAGCCTTTTTATGAACGCAGATGTGCTTCTTTTTTTGCCTTCATGATGTTTTCTGCCAGATTATGTTTTGGAGTATACAGGATTTGGATAACTTTGGGAAAGACATAGCTATCCAGAGTGAACATTTTTCATTTTCTTTCTTTTTCCTAGTGTGCACTGGCTTGCACTACTAATCCCTGTGGAACTGAATGCAGCAATACGACACATTTTTCCACAGGTTTCTTACAGTAATACATTTTACTACGTATTATACTGCTGTACATGGTGTAACGACATTGTATAATTTATGTCAACAAACAAAATAAGGCAAAAATTACAAGGATCTGGGTATGATTTCATCATAATGATTTTCCATCCAGGATAGAGCAAACAAGAAAGACACACATAGACTGAACTCTCGCCAAAGGTCAGATACATTTAAAAAAGGCAAAAGAATATATTCATAAGGGTGATACCAGTGTGACACATTGACTTGCAAAGTGTCTCACTGCCTGAACAGAATGAGCGAGATAATATGAATACCTGATCATGTGAACTTTCAGGGGAAATAGAGACCAATATTCAAAAGGAAAATTTATTTATATATTAGCACTCTGTCAGTATCATACTGTAGACATGAACTCAAATAGGCACATTACACATTTTTCAACAAATACTCAATATTCTTTTATGGTTTATGCATAATTTTCATGTATCAGTATAAGGCAAACCGGTCAAATAATTTGTGGATTTATTACTTTATCTTCAGTTCATTTTGAAAGTCAAGAACATGCAATACTCTGAAACACCCAATGATTTTTTTTATTTATTTTTTTTGTGTGTGTGTGACATTTTTCATGTTGATGTTTGCTTGTGGTGGGAGTCTGAGAGGGAGGCAAAAGAGACAGCAAGCTGTTGGTGCTTATGAGCTTGGAAAGGGTCAGAGAGTGCTTTCCAAAATCCAGATGCTCAGCCAAACCACAGTCAGTGTCAGCGCAGTCCAAAAAAGAAACATTTTGGACAGCCATGTGTGCTCTGAGGGCTGGACATATTGTGGACATCTCTTGTATTAAATACCCTGTGATAAATATCCATTTCTAGACATAGAATATAGAGTATTCTTAGTATTTATTCTCATAAAACTGACCAAATTATTCACACTTCACAAATCGTCACAAAGCAAAGACCTTTTATGATAATTCAAGTAATGCATTTTTTTAAAAATAGATAACCATTTACAAACACCATTAAGCACAATCAGGGGCATAATAACAGAAAGGGGCAACCTATTTTAGACAAAAACCTCTAAAATTAGTGGAGGTCAGTGGATCTTTCAACAAGATAATAACACTGACCATGCATCTAAAACTGAGGAGTGGCTAATCCTGAGACCCAAACTCTAATGTTTTTCCCCTTGTAATTTCTCCTTATTGTTTCTGTTTCATAGCACATGACAAATATTGAACTTGATCAATGTCCTCAAACAGGTAGAAGTTTGAGTAATAAAGAGTAATACCCAGTGGTCCTCATATGAGGATCTTGCACGGATATACACACAATGTAGTTAGGAGAAAATGTAATGTCCTCATATTAGTACAGTCAGGTCTCATGAGGTTAAAAAGGTTTATTTCGACAAAAAAGTGGCACCAGTTGTAGTTGAACAAAGGCTTACTTTTTTATACTAGGAAAAGGGGGTATCTCTGGGTGTTGGATGAAGTGGTTATGATCTTTGTAAAAAGCCTCTACACCAGATGTACCATCCATCAAGCTCTTATCAAAAATAAGAGCTTCCTGGCTAATGTACTAAGAGTAGCTAATAGTGCTGACAGAATTACTTTGTAGCTAATCTGAGCTGTATGTGAGTTAGGAGCCACTAGCTCCAGAAGATACTGTTAGCTTGTTAGAGAGCTTGAAATGTTTATCTACGTATGGACTAGATGTGAATTTAAATCAGGATATCTTTAAATGGTACACAGTCATCCACTGAAAGATCTGTGGAACCCATCTCTTGATTATTGGTTATTTTGAAGTTGCTAAAAAGAAGAAAAAATAGGCACATCAAAAATAGTACTATTTTTGATGTGTTGAACGCGGCATACATTAGCAAAGTGGCTACAGCATTAGCAAGAGTGCATCCATAACCAAGATAAAGTTGTCTGCTAATCAGTATTTATAATCATAGTCATTAACAGAGAACCCACGTACCGGTCGTGAGTTTGCAGTAGAGTCCCGTAGTCATAATTGGCCCATCTGTCAGCAATAATGTTGTATCCTGTTTGATTTGTAAGTCACTTTGGGAAAAAGCCAAATGAGAAGTATAAATGTATAAGTGTTAATTCTGTATCTACTGTAGGATAAACAGGTGGTTGTACACTGTATGGCCAAAAGTATGTGAACATTTGACCATCACATCCATATGTGGTTATTAGAAGCACCCAATTGTATATGATGTCCTTGTATGCAACAGCATTACAATTTCCTTGTGCTGGATCTACAGTACCCTCTGAGAGTATTGAAATAGCAAGGCCAATAGCTTTTTGTTTTTGCTGTACACTGAAGACATTTGGGTTGAGATGAATAAAATTAGAATTTCAGCTTTCACTTCCTGATATTTACATCTAGATGTATTAAACAACTTGTCACATTTGGTGGCAGGCTACCCAATTTTTAGGTAAGCAAAAGTCTCAAAGTCTTTGGTTGCATATCCCTTGATGGCAATAACTCCTTCAATCTGGCAACCCACTGATATCGCCAAACTGTGCGTTCTTGTTTTGTCATGCTTCTCCTGGCTTATAGCACAGCCTCTTTCGGTTGTTGTTTATTTTGCGGAGGTTTTCACTTCAGTATCCTTTTCAGGAGCTAAAATGCATGCTCAACTAGTCTAAGGTCTGGTAATTGACTTGGACAGTCTACAACCTTCCACTTTTCCCCCTGATGAAGTCTTTTCTTGTGTTGGCATTGGGGTTTGGCTCATTCTCATGCTGCATGATGAAGTTCCTTCGAATGAGATTGGATGTATTTCTCTGTAAATTGGCAGACAGAATGTTTCTGTAGAGATCTGAATTCATTCTGCTGCTACCATCATGAGTTACGTCATCAGCAAACATTAGTGAGCCTGTAAACAATGACACTACCTCGACTGTCCTTGACCAATGAGTTTGTATGTTTTGGATCATGAGCAGAATCTTTCTTTCTCCAAACTTTGGCCTTTCCATCACTTTTTTAGAGGTTAATCTTGGATCCAGAACCTTTGTGGCTCATCTCTGTATTTCTTTTTGTATGCCAATTTGGCCTTCTGATTCTTACTGCTGATGAGTAAGATGCCCCTGCCCTGTGGAGGTTGTTGGTGATGTCACTGACTGTTGGTTTTCAGTTTTTCTTCATAGCGCTCATAATGTTTCTGTCATCAGCTACTATTGTTTTCTTTGGGATGATATAAAAAAGTGGCACCAGTTGTAGTTGTGCAAAGGTTTACTTTTTATAGCGGGAAAAGAGGGTATCTCTGGGTGTTGGATGAAGTGGTTATGATCTCTGTAAAAGCATCTACACCAGATGTACCATCCATCAAGCTCTTATCAAAAGAAAGAGCTTGCAGGCTAATGTACTTAGAGTAGCTAACAGTGCTGACAAACAAGCTACATACTTTGTATCTAATCTGAGCTGTATATGAGTTATGAGGCCACTTGCTACATGAGATAATATTGGCTTGTTAGAGAGCTTGAAAGGTTCATATATAGACCAGAATTAAATTTACATTGGGACATCCATGTTAAATGATACAAAATATGCAAATATAAATAGTGCTATTTATGATTAGCAAAGTGGCTACAGACATTAGCAACAGTGCATCCATAACTAAGATAAGGTTGTCTGCTAATTAGTATTGATGATTGTGATCAATAATGTTTTGGCTAATTCTGCACTACATGGGGACTGGCAACCTGCCCAGGGTGTACCCCGCTTCTCGCCCGAAGATGCTGCAGCTTCCCCGCGACCCAGATGGATAAAGCGGTATAGATAATGGATGGATGGATGGATGCACTACATGGTGTATGGTGACATGTTCATTGTCTGGTTGTTAGTACACTAGTGGCTTCTTTCTTTTTCAGGACATTTCAAATGGTTGTACTGATTATGCCCAATGCTTAATGCCTGATATTTTTCCCTTCTTCTCAGCTTCAAAATAGCTTGCTTTTCTGCCAAAGACAGTTCTCTGGTCTTCATGTTGGTTTTTTCCTTGTTTAACAGCAAATGCAGTCTCAAGGGGCTCAACCCAGGTCTCAGACCATGAGTAGACATTCAACGCTATTAATTGTTTAATCAGTTTTTAAATTTGTTTAAAGATTGTTTAATCAATCTAACTGGTCAAAAGAAACAGTGATCAGGTATGTGTTCCAGTATTTTTGATCACTTGAAAAATGGGTGGGTTTAAACAAATTGTTCTAATTTTTTTTTTAACTCATGTAGTTGTAAATATCAGGATATGAAAGCTTAAATTTTGATCTATCTCATGTTCATCTTTTGATCTCAAACCCACATATCTTCAGTGTATAACAAAAACAAAATAACTGCCCTGATGTACCAGTACTTTCAGAAGGTACTAGAATCCCAAACGTATTCCAGCATGACATTTCCCCTGCGCACAAAGCAAGGTCTATAAAGAAATGGTTTGCCAAGGTTGGAGTTGAAGAACTTTAGTGGCCTGCACAAAGCCCTTACCTCACCCCCACTGAACACCTTTGGGATGAACTGGAACACTGGCTGTGCCCCAGGCCTCCTCGCTCAACATCAGTACCTGACTTCACTAATGCACTTGTGGATGAATGGGCGAATCCTCACAGCTGTGTTCCAAAATCTAGTGGAAAGCCTTTCCAGAAATGTGGGGATTATTATAACAGCAAAGGGGGAGTATATATCTGGAATGGGATATTCATAAAGCACACTTGAGTGTTATGGTCAGGTGTCCACAGACTTTTGGCATTATAGTGTATGTAAATGTATACATTCATATGTAATTCTGTTAGTGGTAACGACACACAAGCACAAAAAATTCAAAATGGGCTGTTTTATATATGGATTGTACAGACTGGTATTTATTTTACTCAAATCCAATATATAATTTGACTGGGTTTTCATAGTACAATGAACTCTTTCATTTACAAAAGTCAAACAATTCCCAGTGTGCAGCGATATTGGCCCTTTATCCATTCTTAAAGCTGATATTTGTTCACCTTACATAATTCCATTAGTTGCCGATTTTGCCATACTATTCAATGTAAATGATTTAAACGAATATACCAAAAACCCAGAACATTTTATTTCACACTTCATCTTCCATGAAAGCATTTGCCTTTGTTCAGTAGGTCATTTAGCAGCAGACACCTGCGATTTTCTCCCCTCCTATCTGCATCAGTCTGAGCTAGGTGTGTGCAGTGGGGCAATCACTCAGAGTGACAGATGTGTTTGCATGTTGCCCATAACGCAGGGCACTAATCTCACAGTCTGCCGTGGCATTACCTCCCACTGTTCCAAACGGCAGTGACAAACCGTTCTTAGACCTTCCCTGGGAATATCCTAAAGAGCTCCTGTGTAGAAACTGTCATGAACCAGGTCACCCAATGAGTTACCAACAGCCAGGGAAAATTATCGACTATCTTGGCTGCCGTGAGCTGCAGGATCACTGTAAATCAGTGTGTGTGAATGATGAATTCATGTGCCATGGTATTTTGGTGTGAATGCTTAGATGCAAATCAGATTTGCTGAATCATTTCCTGGACATAATTCAGACCAAGATGAAAGGTTAAATGGTTTTACAGTTGAGCAGGTGCCTCATCATTCAGCTTGTTATCCACACCACTAATATAGCATCTAGACCAGACATCCTAATGTTTTTCATTCTTACTGCGTCTTTTTTTTTTTTTTTTTTGCTTCATGTTAAAGCAATCACTTTCGATTTTTTTTTTTATTTGAAACCCAGCAAGAGAATATAAATATTTCATTTCTTGGATTCAGCTCTGGAGTGGCAAAATGTACCCTGCTACAGCGCAGCTCAAAGCACATTATTAATTTATAGATTTAAAAATCCTCAAATGCTTCCTGTATCAGATATCATCTTGGAGCAACATCTTGGACTCCAAGTCAGAATATTGCTTATCTTGTTGGCCCACCTTCCACTTCTTGCCCAGATATGAAGCACAGGAATATTAAAAGAGTCAGGCTGAGCTAGGAGTGAGATCAGACAACTGTCGCGTTTTCAGCCGCTCCGTAACAATGAAGGAGATTTGGATCAGCCCCATACAACATTTTGTGTTGTATCTGAGATGAGCCTCTTTCTTTGGGACTGTGCTGGTTATTTTAAATCTGTTCTATTTAATTTGTCTTACACTGCACAATCAATCTAGCAGCCTAAATCTCTGGCCAGATGTATGGTAGCAAATTCAATGAGAGCTGACGGGATTATCGAAGTACACATCAGTCTCTTCTATTGATTGCAAAGCAGAACCATGACGTTGCACATTGTGGTGCTTTTGTATTCCCCTTGCCTCCTCATGCTTTTTCTCTCTGTCTGTCCTCCTTTTGCACTCCCTCATACTTTTCTGTATTTTCTACACAAGCTACACTGAGCTGAATTAATGATGCAGCAAGAGAACATTTCGTTTGGGTCCTAATGATCTCTTTCCGTTTTCTTCTTTTTTTGGTCTCTGTATGTGCAGTGTTGCAGAGACCTGGTCCTGCGTGTGTCCCCCACTCT
Organism: Parauchenoglanis ngamensis; assembly: GCA_030014255.1. Taxonomy (NCBI): domain Eukaryota; kingdom Metazoa; phylum Chordata; class Actinopteri; order Siluriformes; family Auchenoglanididae; genus Parauchenoglanis; species Parauchenoglanis ngamensis. The sequence continues at coordinate 4,967,564 of JAQMYM010000013.1, forward strand.
ACTCAGGCAAGCTGTGTCAGTTCAGTGCCTGTGAGCGCAACCCGTGTGCCCACGGCGCCACCTGCATTCCCAAGAGCCCGTTGGAGGTGGTGTGTCTGTGCCCACATGGAAGGCAAGGCCTCCTGTGTGACCAAGGTAGGTTCTGAATCTGCAGTGGTAGTGCTCGGATCTGAAGCTAACCCCAGGTTTCATGCCTCTTCTACTAGATGGTGTGGGAATTATGTTTTCAGGTTGTCCATCTGAGATTCTCTTTAGCATGATCTATCAAAAAAAGAGTAGTTGAACGTTTGTAGGATTGATATGGAATTATCGTTGTAACCAGCATTTGAACTGATTCGATTTTGGACTTGGTCCAATTTTACACATTCATGTTCAGGAAGTCAAGGCCCAAGATTTTTACCATTGGTCCATGTACCCATTCATTCCTGCATTCATCCTTCCAGGATTCTCAATGTCTTGATTCTTGATATCTCAAGAATGAGTGGTTAAATATTTGTAGGATTTATATGGAATTATAACCAGTATTGTTTCCAGCTGATTAGTTTTTGGAATTGATCCAAACAGGTTCAAGGACAAAGGTCTAAAATGTTGTTCTTCAATAACTTCCTTCTTGGTTAAAGTACATTTCAAGGGTATCAAATGTGGAACAAGAAAGAGTACCCTTGCTGACATCCCCATCTTCCAAAACTATGGTGAGATTTCATTCAATTTCAGTAAGCGCTTTATCCAGGAACCAATTCCAGGAAGACGGGGTCTGAGGCGGGAATACACCTGGAGGGGAAGCCAGTCCATCGCAGGGCACCATACATACGAATTCACACACTACCAACCAGTCTGTCTCCTGCCATGTTTTGGAAAATGGAAAATCTGGATGAACCCCATGAGGACATGGGAAGGACATGCAAAGAAAGGCCACACAGACAGTAACCTGAGCTCAGGATCAAAATGGGGAAATTGTTTCTGTGAGCAACATTACCTGCTTCACCACTGTGCCTCCCTTCCAGTTAGATTTATTTTTATAAATCTGAATGGAGTGACCCTGCCAAGGGTGTACCCCGCTTCTCAACCAAAGTCAGCTGGGATTGGCTCCGGCTTTCCTGCGTCCCTGACAGATAAGTGGTATAGATAATAATGGCTGGATGGAAAATGGAGTGAGCAAATTAAACCAGGCTATATGAGACATTCTTTCTCGAAATGAATTTGCTTGCATCTTGTAACTCTGCCCACTTTACCAGCCAGTGTATCACCGATTGTCTTCGTTTCGCAATCCTCTTTGTCACTAGCTGGCGATTACAAAATGTATTTGCTGATATACAGATTCTGTTCAACATTAGTAAACATATGGCAGATTTGATTCTTAATGTAACTCTTCATTTTTCTGGCAAATGGTTATTTTTTCCGCTGTAACTTTTTGTAAAAATCACATTGACGTCCATATTTAAACTTCTACTTCACAATGGCTGAATTCTTCCTGCAATAAGAGTAGACATCAGAGCACATAATGCGACACACATTAATAGGACATTATTGTACAGGCTCTCTCCATCTATTAGATCTCTCTTGCAAGACATAAAAGCTCTTATTTTGCTATAACTTAATTGGGTAGCAAGATTTAAAAGATGCTTTGGCACAGCTCACCTAGCCACCATGCCAGACACCTCTCTCCATTAGACAGCGTAATGCCTATGCCAGCTGGAGCGCAGTAATCTTCTTGTGTTACACAGAGTGTGGGTGACATTTCAATTTAAAGCCCAGTACCATCAGTTAACATCAAAGTCTATATCGATCAGTAGCAGAGCCTGCTGTAGCTCTCATTGGTCCTCAAACTTCCTTTGTTTTGCATTTACTTATTATTGGTTTACAGAGATACTTGAGACAGTCCAGAATTTTAAGATACCTGCTTTTAATAGATGCATTTGGTGTTTCTTTTATCCAGTGGCCAAGAATCACTTGCTGTAGCAAATCAATCCAACAGAGTCAAAAAAAATAAAATAAAAAAATACTTTATGCAATTTCAATTAATTGAAAAGGCAAGGCAATGGTGGCGGTTATGCAGTCCTGTTATTATTTATATTATTTTAGATTCCATTGCATTTTTTTCCTATTTCCCTTTTCCCCTCGTTCTCTTTTCTTGCTCTTTCATTTTTACTGTACGAAAGAAGCCCATAGTGCTAACTGAGCAAACTAAGGTAACAAAGGCTTTGGGGATAAGAAAGTGAGCTTGGCCAAAAAAAAAAAAAAAAGATTAATAGGTGACTGTTTGATTTTCCGGTAGTACAACTATGTTCACTCTATTGTTAAGAGACCAGAAATTTGATGCCCCTTCCACCCTTGACACGGCGTCACTTTCTGTGAATTAATATTACAGTATGTTTCTATGGATTTCTATGGATTATGTTTCTATAACAGCATGTTTCAAAGCATTCCTCTTATACTACAGCCATGTTCCAAATATGAAAATTTGATTTTAATGGGTGTTGCATCATGCTTTTGAACCATTTATAGTCATCCTTACCATACCATTACCATTTAATGTAACATTAGCAAGATGTTAGTTAGCAAGTTAGTTCCTATAGCGTTGTAGCCGCTGTAAAGAGTTGCTACCTCGCCAGTCTTTCTTTCTTTTTTTTTTTCTTTGAAGTTAATAAGACAAAAAAAAATGTAGGTCTTATGTTACCAGGACACTGTGCTGAAGACTTCTCCATGGCAGAAAAGTAAGGTGCTGACTAGCACTGGTGCATCAACACAACACTCAGCATAGGCTTGACGTGCTTCAGTTCTCCACATGATAAGCATCCTATAGATGTAAGAACTATTTTAAAATGTAGAGAGCAGGCAAATATAGAACCTCAAGTACATACTATCTCAACAACCTTGCTGAACATATATTTCAGCAAACACCAACTTTGTTCCGTGCATCATTTTTGTGTGTTTATGTTTTTTTTTTGTTTTTAGTGAGGTCATGGTACCAATTCAAAGTGGTGTCAAAGGCTGACACACACAGTATAAGCTTCTCCATTTTGTCCTCCATTTTACCCTTGATTAGATCGGTCTTTGAATTCATATTCTTGGTATTTAAATCTTTAAATATATTTTGCGCTGATATTTCAACTATATTATTATTATAATTCTATAACATTAAATATATTTTGCACCCATATTTTAGTGCGTCACACTGTAAAATCATTCATTACACCCGGAAATGTCAGCGGCAACCGGGGTCAAAGTTCAACCATTTTGAACTTTGAGCAGACCGTTACAACGCCTGCTCTGCACGCTACGCAACGCTGCGGTCGGAACGGAGGCATGACGCACTCTTAATAGGAAAACCGTGCAAAGCGAGCGCTGGGAGATTTTGAAGCCAGTCATGTGTAAGCAGCCTTACTGTTCTATGCAATAAATGTCTCATTACAGAAAGCTACACCATATCATACAGTTGACATTTTTCTTTGTTTAATTTAACAGCACATTTTTTTTAATCTGTTCATTATTAGATTATGTGGAGAGTCTGCAATACAAGTGCCTGTGAATGAGCTGTTACTATAGAGACAATAACATATTAGAACAAGTGCATTAATATTAATCATAATGTGAATTACAGCTGGAATTACTGTCAGAGCCATGCTGTTAGAGAGAATTAATCAACACCTTCTGACTAATTAGATCTGAGAATGCAGCAGTGCTCTGTTGTAAAGTCGTGTAGCAATCATAAATATGTATGTATTTTTTGATAGGACATTTAAAGAGCATTTTAAATGTCAGTGGTTTATTGACCTGGTTTCCAACAGTGTCATTACATCTGAGGAACATATATACCAGCCGGTTTTAACTCTGAATCAATATATTGATTGGATCCTAGTACAAATAAATACAGTACATGGCAGAATATCAATTTGCTTCAAGGGTAAATCTGAATATCTGAATATGGGTGGTATAAGAACAAAACGCTCAAAATATTAAAACATTTTGTAACGATCTCTGTCAAATCTCTAAATTTGGTTTTTGGAATTCGATTTTACGTCTCTGTGAATCCATCATGATTATTTTAGCAACTTATAAATACAATACAGTCATTGATTGAGCTGCACTAAAAATGGTTGACTGTAGATCACCATATGAACTGCCTCAACATACTAGAACTGTGAAGTCAGTGTTGGACTGAGCGGTTCTGCTACAATGGCAGTCTTGCACTCAAAACTTGACCCTATTACTAAAGTGTTTTAGCTGTAATTGCACTATACAGTGCGACCCAAATGAGGATGGGTTCCCTTTTGAGTCTGGTTCCTCTCAAGGTTTC
>JAQMYM010000013.1:4986280-4998754 GCA_030014255.1 Parauchenoglanis ngamensis
CCAAAACTATATTTGTGCATACCCAGTAGGTACCTGTCACAATCAGCAAAAACTTTTCAGGAAGCAAGACTTTTTTTGTCTTGTTGTGCAGTGAATTAGTACACCAGTGGTTTCTTTCTTTTTCAGGACAATCCAAATTGTTGTATTGGCTAGGCACAATGCTCGTGCAATGGCTCTGATCGATGTTTCCTCTGTTCTCAGCATCAAAATGGCTTCCTTTTCTCCCACAGTCAGCTCTCTGGTCTTTATGTTGTTTGATCCTTTTTAACAACACATGCAGTCCTGACAGACGAAACCCAAACCAAGAGCTTTTAACTGTTTAAACAATCAATTTAACAAGGAACACCAGCCAGACACGTGTTCCAGTATTTATCGTCTCTTAAAAAAGTGTGTGTTCAAGTTCTCATGTTCTAAGTTGTTTAACAAATCTAATCTAATCGTCTCATATTCATTGTTTGATCTCAAATGTCTTCAGTGTGTATCAAAAACAAGTGTATCGGCCTTGCTCTTCCAAAAAAGGAACTGTATATTGGTTTTAAGGAATGGTAAGCACTTTATTTAAACATAATATTGAAAGCGAAATGTCTTATATATTGTAAACGTCTGATTACTACTATCTTCCCTAAAGCTTTGTCCATCAGTGACCCATTGTTTGAAGCTAACCTGTCCTCCTGGATGGCTTTTCCTCCCATCCACATGAGATACAGAACACACCTTCTGCTGCAGTTCAAGACAATTTCACTGGAGGGCATCCTGTTCTACACAGCACAGTATCTGAATGCCCAAGCCGGTATGACGAACTCTCTCCAGCTTGAGTCTTTTCAAATTAATAATGTGTAAATAAAGTAATGTAAGACACAATACATAATTAACATTAGAGTTCTCCAGCTGCAGTGCTAGACAGCTATACTGTCATTTTCTAGCGCCATCTTCTAAACAGCTTTTTCAAAAAAAAAAAAACAGAAAAAATTGATGATTACAGTTATAATTAGGCGTGATAATTAGCTGAAAGGTTTGTTCAGCAGGGCACAGCTAAAAATGTAAAAGATCGTGTCCTTCTGGAACTTAACTAGGGATTCCTGGGGGTGATGTACACAGGGCACAGATGCTGGAAATGATGAAACCGTACAATTGTTTCTCATTAAAACGTTCTACAGAACTGTATGGTGGGATACACAAACCTTTTCAATCAGTTTAAAGGAAGAAAGGAAGGAACCTTCCAGAATAGATTTATATTAGTGAAGAATGATGTAATCAGGCTTGTGAAATGAAACCAGAAAAATTGTTTTACATATTCACTGATGAAATTCGAAACAGTTCTTGGAAGAGGATTTGATCTAAAACCAAAATAAGCTAGAGTCTGAATAACTAATCATTTCTATTTGTTTGCTAGTTGATCCATAAACATAAACCTATGTTGGTTAAATGCTAGAGTACTTAAAGGAGATGCATTAGTGATTTATGATTTTTTCAGTGTTTCAGGTTCAAAATACTGGCCCGGGTTCATGCTGCGTTTCATCTGAATAACATCTGAAAAATTGTAACCCTTTCACTCAAACCAAAAAAAACCCAACACACTATACTGGTAGTTTTGTCATCAGTCCTTTTATATAATTGTCCTTAGACAGTGTGTGCTTAGTCTATGAACTTTGACTTTCTACTGAAAAAATAATGCAGAAAAATAATGATGGCGTAAATAATTAATTAAAATTAATTTCCTTCACGTTCATTACACCTTCAACGGAGTCTGACACCCACTAATGCCGTATTACTGAAATTAATGGGCGAGAATACTCTAGCCCATTGGAGCACAACACTAAGGGGGCGTGTTCCTCTGGGTAATCACATTACACAACTGTTGGTGATTGGCTGCATGAACCTACATCACAGTTATTCCACATCATCGCTTCGTATTTTTTTTTTGTATGACCTCTGGTGGTGCTGTTGCTCGGTTGTTAACAGCAGATAAGACAATGTGGATGCCCAAAATGAAAGCTTATTTTACTTTTGAAAGAAGAGCTGGGCTTAGCCCTGCTAGCCCAGTGATACGAGCTACCCCTGGTTAGCATGATTGATAGTTGATAATGCTAAGCTGGTTATTTAGCATGTCAGATTGGCTGACAGGATGGAGTCAGGTTGATCTCGTCTGACTTGCAAGAACCAAACAAAACGCAGCTTCAACTGGGAATTCCTTCTCAGGATGGTCTCCTTAACCCCCAGTACAGCAACTGATGTAAAATGGCTGCTCACAGCATCACCAGCAAACAAAACTTGTTAAACCTTTAACACTGAATATACAGAAAAGAAAATATGCATACTCATCACAGACTGCTGGCTAGCTTGTTGCTAACAAAAAGGTCCATGTTCTTCCTAATTGGTAGCTCGAGGTCTATCTGACTTTACTCTGACCCCCAGATTTGATTTAAATTGAGATGTAACTGACCTCTGACACTAAGATGTAAATGGGTTTTTTATTTTTAGCTATCGTGGCAAAAACTGGAGCTTTATAATACAGTATGTGACCAATCTTACTGACCTCACCCACCCACACGTTTATGGTACATTGTGTGATTGAAAGAATACACTGGATATTCTCGACTATGTTTTCTGACACCACTACAAAACGGCAGACTTACAAAAAAATAATAATAATAAGTGCACTATATAGTCAGTATGACACTTTGGACATGATGTCTGACAGTTTGGTGCAACTTCGCTGTTAAGATCTGATAACAAAGAATAGGAATAGGACTAGATACACTAATAGAATAAACTGTCTAATCTCTGTCTTCTCTCAAGGTGACTTCATCAGTCTGTCTTTGTCTGGAGGATTTGTACAGCTTCGCTACAATCTTGGTGACACAACAATTGTTCTACAGTCCCAAAACAGAGTGGACCTGATAGGTAGCACATGGCATACAGTGAAAGCTGGGAGACAGGGAAACCAAGGCTATCTGGTTCTGGATGAGCACAGTGTTATTCGTAACTCCTCTAAGGGCATGACTGCTCTGGATATCTCCACTGAAGTCTTCATTGGCGGGGTGTCCGTCATGAATTCTGTTTCTCCAGATGCAGTGGAGAAAGAGCCAATCGGCTTCAGCGGGAGCATTCGTGAGGTCATCATTAATGGCCATGATCTTGAGCTCACAGAGAAAGGGGCTCTACGAGGGGTGAACGTGAAGGACTGGGATGGAACGCAGTGTGGGTACAAAGTGTGCAGGAACGGGGGTTACTGCAAAGCAGGCGGCCATGATTCGTTCACTTGCATTTGCCCTGGAGAATATACAGGTGCATACTGTGAGCAATCTGTTTTTTGCATAGGTGCCCCTTGCCAACATGGTGCGCTCTGCATTCCAAACATTACATCAGCCACGTATTCCTGCATGTGTAGCCTCGGATGGCATGGAAAATACTGCGAGCAGCGAGGGTCCATGAGAACCATTCGCTTTCTTGGAAATTCTTATTTAAAATACAGAGACCCGGAGTACAGCACAAGAGATCTGATGCACACGCAATTATCATTTAATCTCTCAGCAAGCTCAAGAGATGGATTGATTCTGTGGATGGGCCGAGCAGAGAGTGAAGATGATGATTATCTTGCTGTAGGACTTCAGGACGGCAGTCTCAAAATAGCCGTCAACCTTGGCGAGAAGATTGCAGTGCCTCTCGTTTCCCGAACCACAACCTTGTGCTGTGATGAATGGAAATACATATTTATTATTCTTAATCACACTGTCATCCATGCCTATGTTGATGAAAAGAAGGTTATTTTTGAAGATATTGACCCGTTTGAGCACTATGTTTCCATTAATTATGGAGGTGTTTATTATTTTGGAGGCTTTGAACTGAGCAGAGATGTAGGGTGGGTTACATCTGGTCTCTTTACAACAGGGTTTGTAGGACGTATCAAAGATGTTCTTTTGTATCAGGACACACGCATGATGCAGCTTCTAGAAATATCTGAGGGCTTTAATGTTGCACAAGGAGAGGGTAACTAAAATAGTGTTGTATTTTTAAAAATAATATTAATATACATTCAGTATGCTAATAGAGCTTGTGGAGACCTGATCATCACGCCCATATTTGCTTTTTAAACTAGATTTATTCCCACTTTCCTGTTATAATAACCTCCACTTTCTGGGAAGGCCTTGCACTAGATTTTGGAACGTGGCTATTTGGGATTTGGCCCATTCAGCCACAAGAACATTAGTGTGGTCAGGACCGGTCAGTGTTCCAGTTCATCCCAAAGGTGTTCATTCGGGCTCTGTGTAGGCCGAGTACTTGTCTCAGGTCTTCATGGACCTTGCTTTGTGCACAGGTGCACTGAAACATGTTTGGGCCTCTTCGTTTCACTCAAGGGAAGTTGTCATGGTACAGCATACAAAGACATCCAATACAATTGTGTGCTTCCAACTTCGCGGCACCAGTTTGTGAAAGGCCCTTCACATATGGGTGTGATGGTCAGGTGTCCACATACTTAGTCATATAGTGTACTATGTAAGTGTAATTTTGTAGAATTACAAGTACTGACTGTAGCCTTTCACTCTGTCAGCACGGATATGGGTGGTAGCTGATTCTCCACCACTCGAATCAGCTGGTAGTGTGACATGGTAGTGTGTCACCCTTGTAGAATAGGAATAGCTCAGACATAGCAGTGTTGCTGGAGTTTCCTTTTAAACACCTCAGTTGGTTTAAGAAAAATGCCACCAACCAAAAGTATCCAACCAACAGCAATGAGTTCTAACTGCAAGGTGGACAATAATAGGTATGTGTAATAAAGTGGTCTTTATGATTAAAGTGCTCAAAACACCTCAACAACACGCATGCCAGTGCACAAGACATCATCTCGGAGTCATTGCTGTTCTGAAAATGATCTACCAAATATCTGGCCTTAGGGGGTTCCTTTCTGATGGACAGGACACCTTGGGTATGTAGACCTGACAAAAGAACCAACACATGTGGATACAAAGTGGGTGAACTAGCAACCATGTATATAGTATAAAGTAATTATAAATATTGTTTGTTAACACTTAATTGCTTTTAAGGCTGTTTTTAACCCATTCATTAGTTTCACGTTAGAAGGCATACATTCATATGGTAGTTGTTTTTCAGTTACTTTACAACCATATTATGGATCTGGCCACACACTCCAAATAAGAAAAGTAACTCATGCCCTCCACCCATACTCTTTATCCTGCTGGAGGGGGTCAGATACGATGCTTGTGGGCTAAAGAAAATCCACATTAATATGGGAGTTTATTGTATGCGGTGTGCATACTTAATTTGTGAACATTGTTTGAAATAACTGAAGTTTGAATGGAAAATCAGTGTTCAGTTCAGACATTGGGAGCATAGATATCCAATAAAAAAAACCTCAGTGAAAGTCAAGATACAAAGGCAAATAGGCTATAGTTTATCTCACTGGCTCAGTTACAAATTTAAAGGGTAAATTCAAATGTTTTGTCACGCTCAAAAGCATACTATTACAATCTAAACTGCTTTCATTATTACTTCTTGTAACACACATACACTCAACAGGTCTGAATAAAGGTGCTAACCCTATGACAAATATAAACCTGATTTGTGTTTTCACTTGTGTATATTTAAAATGTAACTGCATTTTTCTTTACTTTTAATTGTGCATTAATGCAAATTCCCATTAATACTTCACCAGGGTATTTTTTTTTAATAAAGTTTGTTTTATTCTTTTTTTAATCAACAATAAAAAGATTTTATTACCTGTACATAAACACAATGTGCAGAGAGCACGTTATCTCTACTGTTGGAGAAGCCAAAATGTACAGACACATTGTCATTCAATGCAAATAGAAAATGTTGATATTTTAAAAATGCAGAGGAAATAATGTCTCTTCTTGGCTTTACTGTTTAATTAATAACATGAAAACCTGGTTCTGTCTGAGCCTTCTGGTTCTGATGTTAATTAAAGTTTAAAACATATTTCATCCAAATCATGAACTAAAAATGTAAAATTACACTCATAAAAAGCTGCTTTTAAAATGTTATAAATAACTTCTTACTATGCAGTAAAATACAAAAAGAACATGTCTGGTCAATGACGTTGAATGAGCGGATCAAGGTTGAGCACGAAGATCATGAGTGCCTGTCTCTCGAGTCTCTCCGGTGTTTTTCATGATCAGAGTCCCGTCTGTGTCTGTCCTTGTCCTTGTCCTTGTCCCTGTGGTGACCACTGTGATGTCGCTCTTTCCTCCTCTCTCCATGCCTGTCCTCTCGCGAGTGTTTGCTCTTGTGTCTGTGCCTGCTGCGGCTTCGACTCCTGCTGCGACTCCTGCTCTTGCTTCGGCTTCGGGTCCGACTCCTGGCCTTGTGCCTTTCCCGCTCATAGTGTTGGCCCTTGTGCCTGTACCTCCCATAGTGGTCTCGGTCATCCTTTTTGAAGGGATCTGCCAAGGGTCTAGACTTCCTGTCCCAAAGCTCGGAGACCTGATCACTCTTGTTTAAGGGTGGCAGATTCAGCATGGCGGAATCAGGGAATCTTGGGGTTGTAAATGACTGGGGTGGCCCAGCGACAGCCTCTGGGACAGCCTGTGGAAAACAAGCCGGAGGAGGCACCGCCTGAACCCAAGGTGGGGCATGCATTTGATTTTGAAGATCGTTCTGGGGGAACATCATCGGAGGTGGAGGGTAGCTGAATGGTGGAGGGGCTTGCTGATGCAGGGGTATGAACGGTGCAGGGTTAGATTGGGGTGGGTAGGTGGGCACTGGTCCAGGGTGGTAAGCACGGTCAACTGATGCGGTGTGATAAGGAGGAAATGTAGCTGGTGGAGGCCCATGACTTGCTGTATTAAAAGGCGTGGGGCTGAGAAGACGTCTTGACTGCTTCAGACCTTCATTTTTTCCAGACAAGGAAATAGTGGTGATGGTCTGGATATCTCCAACGGATTTAAACTCTGGCGCTGGCTGTGCAGACTCTGCTGCTGCTGATGGTTGTGGAGGTGCAGACTGGGTAACAGATGGCTGGTCTGAAAGTGTAGACTGGGTGACTTTTGGTTGTGGTACGTCTTTATTCTGCTTTGCATCAATGGGTTCTGAAGCATCAGGCTTTTTCAAAATGCCAGTTGTGGGTAAAGTCTTAGCTGGAATTTCCACAGTTTTGTGCTTGGAATTGTCTTCAGTGGTATCATTAGTGCTGTCCGTCGATGCAGCTGAAGTGGATACAGGAGACAGGTTTATGTCTTGACTAGGCTGTGTGCTTGGTGGTGTGGTATCTCTTTTAACTTCAGTGCTGTTAGGTTCAATACTAGGCTGAATTGTGGAAAGGCTGGAAAGGAAAGTCTCTGTTGATATATCTCCGGGTTTATCCTTCAGAGATAATACAACTCCACCCTGCGGTCCACCTTCTTTTTCTTGTGAACTTGTGATCTCTGCACTTGTGCTGGATGCCTCTTGTTTCATCTCGACAGATTTCGGATCTTTCTTTTTGATGATGAATCGGTCCAGTCTCGGGGTGGTGGGTGTCTTAGGAGTGACACGTCCTGAGGTGTCGCCATCAGAGCTAGATGTCCGACTTAGTGCACCACTAGTTGCGTTCTTTACTTCATCATCTGCCAGTGTAGCCTTCTCAGATGTGGGCTGCGTTAGCACGCCTGGGAGGAAACGCAAAGAGACATTTTCCTCATCCTCGATATCTAACTGAGATTCAGTCACTTCAGATTTGCCAAGATTTGCACTGTCCTTTTTCTGAATCCGTCCAAGACTGCTTAAAAAGTCTCTTTCCTCATCTCGGGCTGCCACAGCTTTCTGGACAGGGTCTACCTGAGGTTTGTTCTCCACCAAGAAACTTGGAGGTTCACTAGCCTCGCTTGGTAGGAGGACCCCAAAATCCCTTTTGGGCCTCTGACGAATGATTAGTCCCAGGAGAAGGTTTGGTCGGTTACTCTCTAAACCTTTTACAAATGATCAGACAAAATACTTAGTTTTACTTAGCATGGCATGTATAAGTGAACACAGGTCAATATTAGCTTGTATTTGGATGAAGAGTGTCTCCAAAGAAGTACCAAGCATTTTGAAATACAATTTTAAATTATATGCTGTATTAACTGAGTTTTGATTGGTACCAAATTATTGCATTTCTGACGAATCTACATTAAATACTTTGTAGTTAGCAGTGTTTGAGAGTCATCAGTGTACATGAAAGCAAGTCTTACCGGGGCCATCAAACGGAACAATCTGATGTGGGATTTTCTCAGTGGAGCCAAGCGGGATAAGATACATGTCTTTAACTTGCTTGCGGTTGTTGGCAACAACACCATATCGTCTTCGACTACTGAAATAGGCATACAGCAAAGTGTACGAGATCTCATCTTCCTCTGTGTCTGGGGTGAAGCGAATTACACATATTTCCTGAGGGATTAGAAATAACAGCAAACCATAAGATGCGGCATTCATTCATTTATATTAGCTAACACACAGCAAAAGTCATTCTCACCTTGGTACCAGAGGCACGAATTTTCTCCACATAGTCCCAGACTGTTTGGGGAGAGATCCTTCCACCAACCTGGATTGTGTCTGGCAAATCCTGCAACATCACCATGAGGGAAATTGAAGCCTGCCTTGAATTCAAATGGCAGAATGACCGGTTTCACGTCTCGTGACACTTACCTCAGTTAGGTGATCCAAAATTCCAGAGACTGGGTACGCTTTTGTAAGGTACCGAGCTACACATGGCATGTCTATATATCCGTTCCATAACGTTTCTAAACTGGCGAGGAATGCAACTGTATCTTCTTTACTGCTCGCACTTTCCAACCTGTAAGAAACAGTGTCTTAATTTAATCATGAAAAATCCTGGAAGCCATAATAACAAAACCTTCAGTGTTCTGTACCAGGAAATTACCTACCTAAGGCCATATACATGCCAAATACTGTTTTTTTTTTTTTTGGCTTACTGACTGTTAATGATGGGTTTATATATATATATATATATATATATATATTACTAGCATACTCAAATTTGTTTCTAACAACTGACAAGCCACCCATCAAAAATTACTCAGTTTTGTTGTCAACCAGTAAAATTATATTCTCAGTAAATTTACAGTGGAGTAAAGCTAGTGCACCTAGAGGCATCTGTAGTCTCTGGTAATCTGTTTCAAGAGTTCATACAAGACACAAATTGGTCAGGTTGCATTCTAAACATCACTGTTACTATTGCGATACAGTCCATTGCAAAATTGCCTTAAATATTAAAGGTTACATATTACACCTCTTTTCCACACGTAACGTGTGTAACGTGCTTTGGTCAAAAGGCCACAAGGATAAATCCCCACAGCATCCTTCTCACCCTGTCAAACAGTCAGTTTGAGTGCCTGTTCCTTTAAACAATAGCGAGCCCCTGTTCATCCCACCCCCCTCTTACACCAGCCACTCAATTAGCACTTTTTTCATAAATATTCATGACTTTTTCCTGCTTCTCAAGCCGTGAGTGAAGATACTCAAATGGGGGGATTCTAATGAGCTCCGCTTGACAAATCCGAACAGCTTCTTGAAGCACAAGCTTTCTGAAACAGGCAGCCCAAAAGAAATTTTGTCTTGTTTCAGAGTTTGTGCGTTGGTAGGCACTCCGGATACCCACATGTATGAGCACAAGCACTGAAAGAGTGAGTTTATCATATTTTGTCCCCTTTAAGGTTGAAATACAGAACATTCACATGCTGAAGCTGTTTCACTAGAGAACTCAGCACTTTTACCTTGACTCATAAGCAGGGAAGTTAAGCAGGCCTTCTTCCATCGCTCTCAGAGACAAGTCATCCACCAGGGCTGATGGAGCAATAGGTGGAGATGTGGGTGTGGGTTCATGGCTCTCGACTTCTGTAACTGTGGACTGCCTTCTAATGACAGTTGTGGCCACTTTGACAGCCTTAGTGGTTGCCTCCTCCACTGGTGGAGCCATTCGACCTTGAAGAGGGAAAGAAAATAATCACAGATTAAATAGAGAGAAGAAAAAAAAATCAATGATGGTCAAGATTTTTAAGGTTTAAACACGTTACCTGTGCAGATCTTGCAGTGAAGATCAAAAAGATGAGACTTGTGCATGCTTGTTGTATCTTTTGCTTTCTTGGGGCTTTCTGCCTTTGTTTCTGGAGCTTTTTCCTCAGGCACCTCAACAGCTTTCGGGAGAGGATCAGGCTGAAGGAAGAAAGAAGGCATGTCTTACTGAATCTTATAAATAAGGCTAAACTACTGGACACAGAAGAAGCTCATTCAGTCTTACCAAGGCCTCAGGAGCTTTTACAGGTTCTTGGATCTCAATTTCAATCTCCCCTTTGTGTGTGATTTTGGTGACTGGTCGTCTCTCTACTTCCCGTTGTTCTTTCTCAATCATTTCAATCGTCTGCAAGAAGGAAAGACAGTTCATATCAAAAATGCTTAGGCATATTACATATTTTTTAAACATTGGACTGATTTTTTGTCCTGAATGTGTGTCTGTATTTGTGTGTTAATTACATGTCGATTCTCCCGCTGTCGCCAAGCAGCCAGTTCCTTGGAGGCTAGTTCTTCTGCACTCATGCGAACTAAATCTCTAGGAAGAATCTCCCCCTTGAGAACACGTTTGAATAACACCTGGAAGCAGTTGTGTATTTGTGTTTACTTATTATCGACCATTGGGCACAAAAGTACTTATTAGACATGTTTAAAGGTTTGGAATTGGGTTGGACAGAAACATAAATCTATTACTGTTGCAAAACAGGATCCAATGAGAGCATGGGCGTGAAAAAGTCTTACGTTATTCTTTGTGTCTCTGAGATTGAACATCAAGCTTCGGTACTTGTTCTTGTACTTGCTGTCGACACCTTGGAAGAGAGCAAAAAGCTCTTTTTCTGTACCTTTAGCCAATTCAGCTGGCTTCTCTTTTGAAATCTTCAAGTCTGATTCCTTCAGCCTTTGAGCAAGTGAGTTAGCAAAAGTAATGAATTTTATTAATAAATGATTAAAACGGGGTACGTCACGATAAACTGTATAGACACAACGACGGTTTAATACACTACCACATGCTCATTGTTCAAAATATCATCTGAATCAAATCACTAATATTATCATTAAGCTCTGATCACATCGTTAGCCTGAACACCAGTACCAGGTGACAGTAAAAGCCTAATACATCCCAAACCTTTTCAGCAGAATCTCCTCTAGGGAGTCTCGGACACTCCTCCTGATTTGTCCAGTTGATGGTTTCTTTAAACTTGGAAGAGAAATTTTTGCCTTTTTCCCTTCATGCTTCACAGTTGACCCTGAGAAAAGCAAACCGCACAAGCATTTAATAAAGATCAAATAATTATTCATGCATGTTTATCTTATGCAAGGGAAATAACGAATTGTACCAGTTTTCACTGCTGAATCCGCTGATGATCGTCTTTCTCCTGAGTCCTGCTTTAAAGTGACAGAACAATTACTCTGCTGTTTGTCATACCATAATAAACACGTGAATCACCCACTCGAATTAGCAGGATGCCAAATTCTGTTACAAAAGACGGTTATTGATCCGTGCAATGCATACAGACATGGTCAATGCAAAAACGGATACGAACACGAGCAGAAGCAAAAGAGAATTCCTTATGCGGCTGGGCGTAAGAAATATCCAAGGAAGCATAAAGAATTTACCGAATCCTTTAAAACAAGAGGGCAAAAACTTCGACCACTTTTTGAAAGTCACTTTAAAATCTTTTGTGTAATGGCAGAAATTATTTCAAGTGCTTTATAAAAAATATCACTCAAGCCCTATAGCTGATAGTGTTATTTTTATCAAGCCAGCTCTGCAAATCATGCTCCCACAATCCCTTGCACATTTTCCGTGGCTCTCCACTGAAAACGAATAGGTACGCAAGACGACGTGGGGAATACACGTTCGGTGTGCATGCAAGGCATGTGAAGACACAATGTATGTGATGTAAACCATAGCAACAATACTTCCAAGATCATTCATCGCTAATGTTTTTGGGCCATGGTGAAGGAGAACAACTTCTCTCTGTTACGTTCCATCAGCACGCTGCTCATTTAGCTCAGTTTACAAGCTCTCCATGGGGATGTGTGTGTCTCAAGCAAGCTATCTGGCTTAAACCCAGTTGAAAACATATTGGTTATGATAGCAGCTCTCTTGAGCTGTACTGAAAATCTGAGGCTGTATTACTCTCAGGCACCATGAGGCGGGACTTGTTTCAGCCTGTTCAGGAGGAGTGTGTGCCAATTCACCCCCGACAGCGAGTTAATTTTACCGGATGCTCAGCTCAGCAACATCAGGTTGCACTTAATTGCTTTTTTTTCATGTTTCCCTAAAATTGTCTTGGGCATTCTAGCTTTATATAAAACTGGCTGAACAGAGCTGATCGCTCTGTCGTGTCATTCCACTGACACTCAGCACATTAATCCATCCATCCATTATCTATAGCGCTTTATCCGTCTGGGTCGCGGGGAAGCTGGAGCCAATCCCAGCATCTT
>JAQMYM010000013.1:4998854-5020698 GCA_030014255.1 Parauchenoglanis ngamensis
TCTCGCCCGAAGATGCTGGGATTGGCTCCAGCTTCCCCGCGACCCAGACGGATAAAGCGCTATAGATAATGGATGGAATCATTAACATGATCAGACAGTCTCTTCACACAGATGAATATCACTAATCATTAATAATAATAGCATACAACAACAACAATAATAATAATAATCATATGTAATTAATGAAGTAGCTTGAAGTAGCTCTCACTTTCAAAAAGGTTGGTGACCCCTGACTTACACAGTCAGTTGTTTAGCGTTGTATGACCGCTAGATGGCAGCCGAAGCTCACAAACGAGTTCATCATTCTGCCCATTTCTCAAGACCCCCACCGATAATAATCATATTATTTTATATGGAAGAATAAACAGAATTAATACTCCATTACTTTTGTTAAGGTTTATTAAACAGTTTTATAAACAATAAAATAAAAACAACAGAACAAGAACAGAATTAACTCTCTAACCAAGTAAATTAGAATGAATTATTACGAAAAACGTCTTAAACAACTTAACTGCACATAAACAAGTAACAGGCCTAACGAAATATAAAACAAACCCATTACAAAATAAATTACTTTTATTTACAACGGAATATAAAAAAATACATATTATTATTTGAAGTAAGAAATACGTAATTCTAAAAGTTATTTGTCTTCCCGTTTATTTACAATACAAACGTCAGTTATATTGTTTTATTTTATGCTATTTTTTTTACTTTTAGTTAATTTATTAGTAAATAACAAAAAAAACCACTTTTTTTAATAAATAATTCCTGTGAGTTTGTTTGTGTATTTTTTTTTTTTTTTTCCCCAACTCACACGTCACTTCCTCCAGTCTTGAGCTAGAGAAGATGGCGGCTATTGTGGAGCGAGTTGAGGGAGGTGGAGGGTCTGTCGATCCCGACTCGGTTTCGCCCAGATTGCCTTCTCCACCGCCCGATCAGCCTCATCAAAACAACCCGCTCCTTGGACTCCCCATCGTGGCCATCGACACCATTTTAAATTTCCTGTCTTATGATGAAATCAGTCTGCTGCGCCTGGTGAGCTAACTCCAGCAAAAACAAAGGCTAGGAAAAAGCGCATACTACTGTACTAAGCAGTGTGTGAGAGCGGCACGCTACTAACGCTAGCCTGCTGTTTTAGCACACTGTGTAGTATGGAAGTATGCGCTTTCCTGCTCAGTACAGAAAAGCACCTTAGAGCGCGTGCACAAATTGAGTGTTGAACTCTGACGTATTCATACCGTTAAGCGAGAGAGAAAAAAAACCCAAGTTTAATCCACCGTCTGTGGTATTTCCTTCGAGTCCAGTCAGTACAGCAGTTAGCTAGCTAGCTAACGTTACGTGTCCTCTGTGCAGCAGCTGTCCTAGCTATGAGGCTAGCTGCTAATATCCTGAACATTTACACCGTGTTTCAAGTCAGACGCTTTAGCTCGATGGCTAAGCTGTTAGCGATAATTAATATAAATGGGAAAATTTAAACATGTCCCGTCTTTATTAGACGCTGTTATGAGGAAATAAGTCTTGGTGTGATTTATTGTAGTTATATTTTTTTAAAATAGTTGGATTTATGGCACTGAAAATCATGCGTTCGTAACATTTCAACTTGGAGTCTGTTTAACCTCAACGTGTCCGTGAGGATTTCCTCTGGGTTCACTGGTTTTCTCCTACCTCATGGGAACGTGGCAGTAGATGAACTGGTTTAGACAGTGTGTGTGTGTGTGTGCTGTGATCGCATCCTGGACGAGCCTGTATAGTCTTCAGATCCGCTGCAGGATATAAAGCGGAAATGAACGAGTCTGTTTCAGGTCTCCGGCGACGACACGTGAAATCCTGGATCGGCTCGGATCACGTTCGTGAACAACACCATGCGGCACGGATCATCAACGCTGATGGTTCGCAGGCTCCGTGTTCTCAGCTTTAATGTGCAGAACATAAACATATTGTTTGCTGATTTTACCCTCCCTAAAAGGCGCAAACCTCAGGCCACGTGTGTCGCATACAGGATGGGCTTGGGGTCGTTCACCGTTTTCGTATCTCATAATAGCTATGTTACACTGACCCTTTATCGTTCATCTTTCTGTGTACAGAACATTGTGGCTGAATAGCTGTCGTCTTTTTAGGTATGCAAGCGCATGGACATGATTTGCCAACGTATGCTTAACCAAGGTTTCCTCAAAGTGGAGCGTTATCACAGCCTCTGTCAAAAGCAAGTCAAAGCCCAGCTGCCGAGGTGAGATTACACGCTGACGTAACTGTTGTTTATGCACACAGGCAGACACGGGGAAAAAAAACTCATTAATCACCTGAGTCACTCAGGCTTTCTGTCATTTTCTTTGGCGAAATCAGCCTCCTGTCGAGGTCTCGGTAATCACCTACAGCCTGTGTGTTTTTAATTAATGAAGTACAAAGCTGACACTGTGTAAAGCGTGATGTAACGTTAACGTTTCTGCTCTGTTAGGCGGGAATCGGAGAGGAGGAACCACTCTCTGGCTCGCCACGCGGACATCCTGGCTGCGGTGGAGACGCGCCTGTCCCTGCTCAATATGACCTTCATGAAATATGTGGACTCCAATCTCTGCTGCTTCATACCTGGCAAGGTGCCTTCTGTTATTTCCTTTTGACATTAACGTGAGGTTGGGAAGCCTTGCGCTAGCTCCGACACCACGCCAGACACGCATGCTCGTCGCTCTGACGTCAGCCGCGCCTCCTGGTAGCCGAAACAAGAGAGTGAAGAACTTGTTTTCTAAAACATTGTGTTGAAAAGTATTCATGAGCACATTTGTATTTAGCGCATACTAATGAATGCGATCGCTCAGAGAGCTTCTATATGTTTGGTCATTGCAGCCTGTGTTTTAGTGCTACTTAATAATAATAATAATCGATTGAATTATTGAAAAGAATGATTCCTACTCTTGTTTCTTCATGTTGTTATTTATCAGACGTGCATGTGCATCACATGAGCAATATTCAGACAAGCAGATTTCATTGTTAGAGCTGAACTGTCCTACCTGTATTTGGCCACCAGGAGGTGCATCTGTTCCAGCTTTCGTTCCAATGCACACGTTGAGTATTGTTTTCGGCAGATTTGCCATCACTGACCTCCTGAAAGTTGTTAGGAGGGAGAATTTTTCAGTACAAGCCGATCTAATGTTCAGCACTGTTCCGAAAAGTAGCATGCGTACATTTTAAACGGTGTCGCGATTTCCTGTCCTGCAACCAGGAAACCGTGAACCGAGACTCTGATTAACCCAAACCGTGTCCATTTTCCAGGTGATAGATGAAATTTACCGAGTACTGCGCTACGTAAACTCTACTCGCGCACCACAGAGGGCTCATGAAGTGCTTCAAGAGCTACGGGACATCTCCTCTATGGCCATGGAGTACTTCGATGAGAAGATTGTCCCCATCCTCAAGAAGAAGCTACCAGGTGCTGACCTCTCTGGCCGTCTTATAGGCTCTGCACCAGGTAGGAGACGTACGCTCTTGTTAAAGATGACAGAAATGTATACGCTCCAGCCTTTGTAAGGGCTGAGAGGGCTTTCAGAGGCATCTTAAAGGTGACATATTACCCCCCTTTCCCACAAGTTCCCTGATGTCTTAATGTGTCTGCGACACGCTCCGTTCAAAACCGCACAGGGATAAAGCAGCACAGCTCCCTTCTCTCCCTGTTTAATTAAACAGCGCTGTTCAGGACGCGTGCCTGTGGCTTAAATGATAACGAGCCGCCGCTGCCCCCACACCCTCCTTTCCTCACGAATATCCATGCTTCCCACGCCGCGAGTGGAGATGCTCAGATGGGGCGCTTTTATTCTGATGAGCTCCGCTTGTGACCTAGAAAACAGACCCAAATCTGAACAGCTTGTCGAAGCGCATGCTTTCCGAGATAGAGAGCCCAAACGACGCTGACCGGATTGCCTTATTTCGGTTCAGGGTTTGTGGCTCGACAGGCACTCTGGATGCCCAGATGTACACGTACAAGTGCACGTTCTTCATAATATGTCCCCTTTAACGGTTAATGTGACCTGCCACTGCTGGCCCTTTAAGCGAGGCCATATTCAAGTCCGCCATATTGCCTGTCACGTCACGCTCAGGGGCAGATAAAAATTGCCCCGAACCTTGTCATGTGTTCCAAACATGACTACTGATCCTTTAAAAGGGCAAAAAAGGCACAGCGACAACACCTCATGCCGCCCTTCCCACCCTGAGCATGACCGCTATGGCTTACGTTTGAATATGGTCAGTGTCACCTTGCATTCTGAGTTTATCTCGATCCGCTGTTGCCTTTGTAAATAACGTAAACGAAAAGTGTAATGAAGTTTCTTAACCTCTGACTCTCGAACCCTCAGTGGCCGGGCCGTCTAGCTCTCTCAGCACCATGACGCTGCTGGCCAAGAACGCGCCGTCCCGCTCGGAGATGACCAAGGTGCAACAGCAGGTGAAGGTGAACGGTGCGTCCATGACGGCGCTGCGGCGCGAGATGCAGGAGGTTCGAGTCAAGCAGCTCGAGCAGCAGAAGCAGCTGCAGGACCAGGAGCAGAAGCTGCTGGAACAGACGCAGGTAATCGGCGAGCAGAACGCGCGCCTTGCTGAGCTCGAGCACAAGCTGCGCGAACTCATGGAGAGCGCCGTGGGCGCCAGTGCAACCCGGGCCATGCCCGCTACCTCCTCTTCCTCCTCGACTGCCGGCGCCGTCGCCGTAGCATCCACTTCTTCCGTCGGCCTGGGCACGACCGCGGCGAGCATAGCGGAGGAAGGCGGCGTCCCTGTCAAACGGCGCCGCAAGAATTCAGACCTGCCACGCCACTCCAAGCGCCTGCGGAGCAAGAAGTAGAGGGATGTCTTTTAGTTTTTATGGGTCGCTCGCGCCTTCGTTTTTTTTGTTTGTTTGTTTGTTTGTTTTTGTTTCGGAGGCTTGTTTCTTGCTTTCTCCAGTCTGCGAAACATGGACAGAGCGCGACGGATATATGCTTTCGTTTTTATGTGTTTTACGCGAATGCTGTTGTGTCCCTTTGTATCATACACTAATATGCCTAAAGGCTCTTGGTGTAATGGCTTTAGGTGACGCTTGCCTTCTGTGTCTGCTGTTGTTGTATCCGGGAATTCATGGCGCAAGGAAGAACGATAAGCTGTAATTAAGTACAAGAGCATGTTATTTACTTCCCTTGAGTGACAAACCGCACATATGTAACGCGTACACCGGCTGCGACGGCGACATTTAATCCGTCGGCCGAAATCACATAAAGCATGTTTGGTTTTAAATGATAAATATCCAGAACGCCAGAGGATTTGAAACGCAGTCCGCAACGCCGTGTCGTAGCTATCATTATTTTTGTGGTTGCACAGTTGCTTACTAAACAGAGCCGTCGGTGCAATATCGTCCGGAAGGGCCGTCGCAAGTCACGAACGTCCGATTTATCCTCGACACGTCGGCCACTCCTGTCTTGCTACGTCTTTTCAGTCTATTCCGTAGTTCGCTTTGTTTACACGCTGTCACAGTGTCCGAGTCGTAGTTCACCCGAATGAAAACCGATGTTGTCGGCCGTATGGCGTATCGTGACGCCGTCGGCGTCCGTTTGCCGCGTCGCCCGTCCTGCTTTACTGAGCAGAAATGATTCAAGTCCTCACGAAGCGGATGAGATCTCAAGCCGAGCAGACGTACGAGTCTTACAGTTAGACGATTTAGCCCCGGAGGAATTTGTCGCAGTGAGGCAAAAACAATTAGCCCACGTTCTGCTTTCATTCGCAGGATAAAGCCTGAAAGACAGAAAGCTTTTTAACATGTTTCCAAAGCATAATCGGCTCCGATACAGTGTTAACCGTAGTAAGCACGTGGTGTAAATATCATTACAATCCTGACATTTCTTCATGAAGATGACTGAAATCTCAGAAATCTCTTGTCTTACGACGCAACTTGCTTATTCCTGAACTATTTCACCATTTCGCCAGCAGGCCCGATGTTGAAATGGATGCAAGACCAGAAGTCCTATGTGCAGTGACCTCTAGTTGATGAAAAGCATTGCTTTAGAATCGCATGTACGTTTTAATATTATAAGCAGGGCACCCTGAAATACTTTATAACTTGTGGCTTCATGCAAGACCGTCTCATTTTAGAAAAAAAGAAAAAAGCCTGTACTGTAACCATATACTTCGGAGAGAAGCCTGGATTATTTTATGTATGTAATAGAGGGGAAATAATCTTGTACATTGCCTATTTGTTGCAGAGAAGAAAAAAAAAAGGATCTGTTGCACATATTACTGGTAAAAAAATGTACAAATGAATCATTAAATCCCATTACGGCAGAGCCATTTGCTGCACGAGTTTTTATTCAGCGGTTGTGGAAATGCATAAATAAAGAACTTCTTTATATTCACTGTAAAAAATAATAATAATAAAATCTGGTAGATGAAACATGCATTATTTGACGCACACACTGAATTGATCTCCTCTAAGTTCACTAAAATGTTGATCTTTTTTGTTTCCTGATCCCACTGAGACTAAATACAGTCAGTGGTGGTTTAGGAATATTGTTGCCTCTGTATTACAAACATTATGTCAAATATGTATATATCTTCACTATATTTAAACACCGGGCGGCACGGTGGAGCAGTGGTTAGCACGGTCGCCTCACAGCAAGAAGGTCCTGGGTTCGATCCCAGGGTGCCTTTCTGCGCGGAGTTTGCGTGTGTGGGTTTCCTCCGGGTGCTCCGGTTTCCTCACTCTGATGTAGCTTGGTGAACATTGTTTTTAAAACCAAGGTACGAGATAACAGCAGAGTCCCGCGAGGTAGCGCATGCGTGCGAAACTCATGCTACCTACTGGTGAGCTGGAGTAAAAAGACAAACGTCATAAATGTAAATTTAATCAAATGTGGCTGATGAAAAGCAAATATTGACACTCGTTATACCCTTTTTAAAAACTCACCGAACATTATACCAAGTTAGAGGGAATATACACGGCGTAGACGGTTAGTGTGTTCTAGTTGAGAAAAGTGCACATTTGTTTTTCCTTCACGTGAATTATTCTAACATGTTTTTTATTTAAAATGCAGTCGATTTGAGCTTACGTTCAATTTAACTTGCCAACACCTTGATACAAGAAGTCTATATGGTCGATTTACATACATGTTTAATCAGATCGGGCTGTACGTTTACATATTTGAATGAAAAAATCTGCCCGGTGTTACTATGCACTCTAGCGCCGTGCTGTTGCTGTGACGTGTGGTCATGCTAAAAAAATGACAAACACTAGGCAACCATAGGAAACGTAGCTTCGCTCTTGCTGGTATCTGTGAGCTTTCTAGTACTTTTTTAAACAAGGTTGTATGGAATCTGCGGTGTAGGAAATGTCTGGGACGTTACCACAAAGAAATCCTTTTTCCCCAACTTCCACACAGGAAAATAGGCGTCTTAGTGTGTGACTGAATGGTAGAAAGGGATTAAGTAGCGTATTTGTTTTGTAAAATTGAGCTTCTTTGACGTCCGCAAGCCTTTTAAGCTGGCTAGCAAAGTGAACAAAAAGCTTTACCTGAATCCTTTGTACATCTGTCGTGCACCCGAGGCTTCAGATTTCACTCGTTAAAGCATGGGCATGTTGTCCCTTAATACGTGAATAGAAGCCTAGTCACAAAATCAACATTCATTCAGTAACCGTGGATCCTGGGAACACTTGGCACAAGTCGGGAATGTAACCTTGAATCACATGTTAATCCAAGTGCCTAATCAGAGTTAGTTATAAAAAATAAAAATAAAAACCTTTGCCTGCTTAGATCTGATCTAAATTGTACCGATAATCTAGGGTCATAATTCACTAAACATTTAACTCCATTCAATTTTGTTTACATGGACATTGTCACAAGCAGCGTTGCAGCAATCTGGATATGGATTGAGTTTTCTCCCCAAGATAGAGAGCACGATGGCAAGAAAAAGCTCCCTGAGAAAGTGTGAAACGTGACACTGAATAGCTGTTACTCATCCACAACTGTATGCTACAAAGCCAAGCAGTGAGAAGGGATCTTCAGTATGAGCATCTTTGTTTGTTTGTTTCATTAGTCTGTAAACTTTAAAGCTGTAATATCCAACTGATGGTATCTGTGAATAATGAATATTTGAGCAGTTTTCAGTAAGTGCAATCTTCAAGGCTATCCAAGTGAGACAGCCATCTTTAGTGTATCCTTGTAGTGCCATCCACAGTAATCTTCAGGCTAACCATGTGCGGCCAGCAGAAGAGTGATTCTCAGGTAAAGGAGGCTCCAAACAGGAGTAGAGCCTCAGAGTTGATCAGACAGGTCCAGAGGGATCATCACACAAATTAAGTATGTTCTTGTGCTGTAGTGGTTTAAGAGGAGGTACTTGCAAGCAGGGACTCTGCCAAGACTAGCTGTGACCGCATACATGAAAGAGAGTGTCAGAAGGTCACACAAGCAAGAGGCCATCCTGGGACATGATTTCTAAATACAATTTCTCAATTCACATAAGTCTTGGAAGTTGTGACGCAGCATGGTAATGGTTGGCTTTCTGCCTGGACGGACAGTCATGTCAGGTGACAATAAGGGGATCTACATCTTCTCCATTCAGACTCTGGTGTCCCACAGGGCTCAGTGCTAGGTAATCTCCTGTTCTCCCGCTATACCCAGTTTTGTGGTGAGGTTATATCCTCAAATAGTGGAAATGCACTTCCCCAGCTGTTAAATGATAACTAAAGACCTTCCTCTTCACCAAGTACATATACTGTATTAGCGAAAGTTAATTTTATCTCCGAGACACAGTGAAGCCCATTCATACCTGTATTTAGCGCTGTCCGTTTCTGAGTGGGTCACCCAGGACGCATGTTAATGCCAGGTGGGAACGGGGCCTCATTTCCCATTGTGAACTTAATAACACTTTGAAATGTCACAGTAATGCATTTTTCTTTCACTCTCTAGAGGTTTGTCCGTTCTGGGCTACTGTAGCGGCACAACATGGCAGCTCCGTAGAGGTGTACCCGTTCCATATGTAGCTATAAAGGGCTCATTGTAAGCTTACGAAAACAAACAATTCATAGTTACAGATAATTGTACACTAATATACGCTACCAATCAAAAGTTTGGACACCCCTACTCTTATTCATAGGTTTTTCTTTAGTTTTTTTTTTGCTTTCTACGTTGTAAAACGTTAATGAATACATCAAAACTATGAAGCAACACGTATGGCATATACTGAATTATGTGGTAAACAAAAAAGTGTTAAAAAAAAAAAACAACGAAATATGTTTCATATTTTAGATTCTTCAAAGTAGCCAACATTTACCGTGATGGTACAATCGGCATTTATCTTAACCAGCTTCATGAAGTCGTCACCTGGAACGCTTTTCAGTTAAAACGTGTGCCTTGTTAATATGGATTACTGTAGTTGTTCTATAGGGCTGTTTACTGTAAGTTGGGCATTGTGAGAAGGCAATGGTGCTGCCGTTACCTTACCTCCGTCAGTAACGAGCAGCTTTACTGTCTGTGGCTGTACTGGCGAGTCACTTCGCCTCGTGCGGTTTGTTGTAGGTAACCACAGAAACCCGGAGTGGAATTTCAGAGGTGTGTGCATCCTCATATCAATCAAGTGGAATGGATTCTTTCGCGAAAGCAATATAGACAACGCAGGGTGAACTCATATTTTCTGTTAACTGTAGTGTAAGTGAAAGAAGGCTTTAAGATAACGCTGGTCCAAAACTCCTCCTCCATGATTTTGATTGGACGCTGCTGGATGTTGTAAAAGGAACATTGTTTTGATTGGCTAGTCAGTCTCTGCCGGTACCGCCCTGAAAGCAGACACGCCCACCGGACGCAGCCCGACTCGGCCATTTCAGCCGGGGCCAAAGCGAAAACTGTTGTTTAAGAGGACGGGGTGTGAAGAGTGACTCGCTCCATGAGCTGAACAGTCGACTAATCTTCAGGAACAGTCAGCTAAAGCTCGTGAATAACGCTCTTAATAAAGCACGCGGTGTAAGATGGGGAACCGGGTGGCGCGTGAGGATTACGAATGGGTTTATACAGACCAGCCACATGCCGACCGGAGAAAAGAGATCCTCGGTGAGCAGAGCACTACACTTTACTACACTTTACTGCACTTTATTGATCTGCTTGGACTGATCGAGCCTTCTTATCGGGTTTGGGATCCAGCAGTTGGGCTTGTGTATTAACACTGCAGATATAATTGTAGGCGCGGCTGATTTAATGTCGCGCAAAACGAATTCCTGTGTAACATATCTGAAGGATTAGCCAGCTAATTAAACTTTCCTGTGCGTGAATCGTAGCCAGTTTGTTAGTTTGATCAGTGTTCCAGACATGAGGGTTTAGAAATCAAGTCTAAGCCCACTGGTCACAGGACTTACCGTTATGTCAACACGAGTAGCTAAGCTGGCTAATAGGAAAGCTAACGCTGTGAAGTAGAAACGCCACTCCCTGTACATTTACCCACCACACTGCCAGCCTGGCTTAGTGAACATGAATGTAGCCTAGAACAGTGTACATGGGAGAAATTAGTTATTACA
Source organism: Parauchenoglanis ngamensis (assembly GCA_030014255.1). Classification (NCBI taxonomy): domain Eukaryota; kingdom Metazoa; phylum Chordata; class Actinopteri; order Siluriformes; family Auchenoglanididae; genus Parauchenoglanis; species Parauchenoglanis ngamensis. Next base: position 5,009,374 of record JAQMYM010000013.1, read on the forward strand.
TTAGCTTAGCAAGAAGACCTACGTGTTGGATACAACCAGCTCGGCTAGCTAGCAAGACTGACATCGATAGGCCTAGAAAATGTTAGCTAACATTTTCGAGTTAAATGCGTTTTTTCTACCCCTGTTGTGTGAACCTTGAGTTTATTGGATGATCGCACTGCCTGCTATAGAAACTGTGATCGACAGACTTACAAACCGTTATCATTTACTTGTGGTAGGAGAAATGATGGGGTCAGTGTTTTGTTTTTTTGGGTTTTTTTTTCCCCCCCAAATAAAGGTTGGTTTTGATATTATTTATTATTTACAACATCCTGGAGCAGGGGTGCCAATAATTAAACAAATAAATAAACGAATCACTTCACTCATCAGACCAGAGAGGATAAATACAATAAAAATCGAAACACTTTGTTTTTTTTCTTTCCCTTTAGAGTCTAATTTATGCAAATGCACGTGACACACCAAGCCACAACTGAGCATCCTATACAGGGTTAAAATAACCTCGAGTGGTTGAACTGTCTTGTTTAAATACAGTTTTTAGCTCCTTCCACGGTTTTTCGACAGCTCCGGCCGGCCCACCGTGTTGGAGACATCCAGAAGGACATGGTGTACGAGAAGAGTAAATCTTCGGACCGTATCTTCGGCTTACTAGCTCAACTTGCTTGTTTAAACACGGTCTATTTCTTTAAAATGACCACCAAGTTGATGAAAGTTTTACATAAAGAATCAGGTCCACCGTGCGAGTTTAAGGACAGATGTTTTATCTGGGCCGAAGTTGAGCAGTTGACATGAAGGTGTAGGGTTATCGAGACCTGTTCAGTATCCAGTGTCAGGGCCTTTTGTCCTGATATGAAGTAGGAGCATTTATCTGCTGGGCGATTTAATTTCGTGTTGACATAATGCGCACTCATTGTGCTGTCTGCTGTGGGGAAATGCTTGTACTGCCTGAATATTTCATGCTTTTCACATGATCCGGCCTTTGTGCAGCTGGAATCGAGCAGTAACAGCGAGATGACTTGTTTTTAAGTGAAAGGGGTAGTGCCTTGGCGGTTACGGTTCTTTATTAATCGCTGGTTTTGAGTTCCAACCCCGAGGCTGTCTTTGACCCATCATTGGGCCTTCAGCTGCTGTATATGCTTGGCTCGCCTTACTCAAGAGCCAGTTTGAGTAAACCTGCTACGGTCTGCAGTCCACCTGTGAGAAGTGGATTGACGAGAGAAAACGAGAACTATAAATGCAAACATTCAGGCCGATATTGTCCCATCTGTGACCAACATCCTCATATTATTATACATCTGTTTTGCTGCAGGCGATTTGGTATAAATTTTTAATAAGTAATACGAGTTCAGAGATTTACCAAAAAAAAAAAAAAAAGGAAGGTGCTTGTCTTCACAGGCGTGTGGAGGGTTTGAGTCAGGACTTGCCCCATGTAAGTCAGCTCATGCTCAGGAAGTTACCTCATCTTTGCCACAGATAATGCAGTGAGGATTTTTTTTTCTTTATAACAAAGCGCTAACCTTACTCCTGTAGCTTTGTCACGTTTCTTTATATTGCTCGATCTTTTCGAGCGCAGGAAATGGAAGCGTGTGACGTTTCTACAAGCCGCTGTTGGACGTCCTGGAGTACGTTTGGTAATTAACGCGAAGGTGAAATCTAAGGCTGAGAATATTTGAATCATTTTTTTTTTTTTTTTTTTTTTAAACAAAGAATTTGTGCTGTTGAATATGATTAATCCTTTAAACAAATTATAGGTACATTTACATGTTCACTCCTACTAAAGACTGCCATTAAACTTTTAGGCCTTCAGAGTGACGAACAAGATCACAGCTTTAACTCGAAGCAGTCGAACGAGTCTATTCTTAGTAGCTGTTCCCGATCCCCTTATTTTCCGTCGTCGCTGAGAAGCCAGAGATGTCTCGGAAACTTGCAGGAATGGAGATTTAATTTGTTCTGTAGTCTCAAATTCAAGTCCGATTTCTGATGATGTCTTTGTTTCTTTCGGCAGCCAAATATCCGGAGATCAAATCTCTCATGGGACCTGACCTGAGGCTCAAATGGATCGTCTGCATGATGGTGGCCATCCAGTTTCTGGCCTTTTACCTCGTCGTGGATTTGGAATGGAAGTGGGTCCTGTTTTGGACTTACGCGTTCGGGAGTTGCATAAACCACTCCATGACTTTAGCCATCCATGAAATTTCCCACAACACCGCATTTGGGAACAATCATGCGAAATGGAATCGTTGGTTCGCCATGTTTGCTAACCTGCCCATCGGTCTGCCGTACTCCGCCTCCTTCAAGCGCTACCACCTCGACCACCACCGCTACCTGGGCGGGGACGGCGTGGACGTGGACATCCCGACCAATTTCGAAGGCTGGTTCTTCTGCACTCGCGTCCGCAAGTTTATTTGGATTATACTTCAGCCGCTGTTCTACGCAATCCGGCCTCTGTGCATCAATCCAAAACCCATCAGTCAGCTGGAGCTCACTAATGCAGCTATCCAGTTCACGTTCAACACCCTTCTCTATTGGCTGTTGGGCGCCAAGCCTTTGTTTTACATGCTGGCTGGCTCGATGTTGGGAATGGGCCTTCATCCCATCTCCGGGCACTTCATTGCTGAGCATTACATGTTCCTCAAGGGCCACGAGACCTATTCTTACTATGGATCGCTCAATCTGCTCACTTTCAACGTAGGCTACCACAACGAGCACCATGATTTCCCCAGCATCCCGGGACGAAGGCTCCCTTTGGTAAGATAGCCACTTCTGAACCCTTTTCATTCCATGGTTTACCTTTTACTGTTATTGCTTCTGACATGAATAGCTGTAGATGTTCACTTGTGCAGTGGTTTTTGCTGCTTAGTCAATGAGACAACGAAAAAGTCTTTGGCCAAAGGGACAGTCTGAACAATGAGGTGCAATAGCTAATAAAGCTCGAGGTGTGTTTTGGGGGATTTATTCCACCTTCCTGAACTTTTTTTTTTTTTTTTAAACCTCAAGCATCAGTGCTTAACATGAATTTACACGTCCTGATGGATTACATTTACACGTGATTTTTCATAGGTGAAAGGCATTGCGTCATCCAACCAGATACCGTGGAAATGATTGCCTGAAGCATTTTTGATCGAAAAATAAAGCCACTTTTTAATACATGTCTTTAAACTGAACTTATCCTTGAGAAAGTATAAAAAGGTGCTGTGTAAACAGATGTTCAGGATCAAGTAGGAGGAAAACTGTTAAGTCAGTAACGGCCAAGTGTGTTGGAGTACCACTGTATAATCATTACCTCATCAATAACAATGGCTATTGATCGTTTTGACACGATTCGTTTTTGTCCCGAACAGGTGAAGAAAATCGCAGCAGAGTATTACGATGATCTGCCGTGTTACACATCGTGGTTGAGAGTCCTCTATGACTTCATCATGGATGACGAGCTGAGTCCGTACTCGCGCGTGAAGAGGAAGCTGAACGGAGACCTCAAGTTGGAGTGAATGGATTTTCGTTTGACCAAAAATGCACACACGCCTCCCCCACCTACTAACCCCTTCGGTAACAGTCCGGGACTAAGCTGTGTGTCCGTGAACAAAGACTGGCTTTATTTTTTGGTGTGTGTTTGCGCCTCTGTGTGTTTGTGTGCGCGTGCTTGCAATTGAGAGAATGCTAATTTTATTCGGATCATTTCAAACAATGTCTGTCGCTGACGACGGGATCATTCCTCCTTCCTTAAGTTTTCACACGCTGCAGCTTCGTCGAATACACAATTCCTGTCCGTTGAGGAATTTTCTAAGATGCACATTAAAACAACCTTTTTTTTTTTTTTTTTAAATATATATATAAAGGGTTTCTTCAAATTAAAACCTTAAGCTCGCTAATGTGCTCCTGAAGTCTAAGCACCTAGTCCAAAAGAAAACTGATCAGAAACCGCTCCTTACTACTTCGAATACATTTGCTGTAACCTGACTCGCCTGGACACAACTGTCCGGTTTCTACGGGCAAGTGACCGCGTCCTGCCTTCAGCGCTTATCAGTGTGTGTGGATTGTAATGGGACGTTTTCTTTCCCTGTATGAATAGCATGAGGAGTGTGCACTCAAGGTGTGGGCCTGTGTAAGTTCTATCTGACCGATAACTTATCATGTGTATTCATTCCTGGAGGTAGAGGAGCATTTGGCGATTCCATGACCTTGCTCTCGGAGTGACGTGTCGCTGTGCTGATTCGGCAGCAAGCTTTAAATGAAGCGATGTGTAAATGATTTGTAATGTTAGACATTTCATAGGTTGGAGAAATGTTACTACTCGGTGACCCTATAGCAGTCCCGCACCTTAACGTCATTGCCAGCTCCAGCTCCAATCAGACATAACTGTTTACCAGTAAAATGTTTTGCTACTTAATAGGACGAAACATTTTTTTTTTTTTAGGATTGTGCCTTTGGTGATTTGTCACTGATATATTACACGTGCATATTAAAGAATTAATCCAATTTGTACCACATCACTGTTGAATTCTCGAATCTGACTGGTCAGAAGGTGTTAATGACCATTTTCTATAACGGCAGCTCTGATGTTAGTTCAGGCTGTAATTCAAAAGGTTTATATTAATGTCCCGTCCCATTCCAACAAAAATACTCTGCTCCCATTCCATTCCCATCTTGCTTTTTTATACGCATAGTAGAACTGCGTATTTGTATATAAAACTAACCTATTGTTCGGAGGCCTGTCCCACCCACTTCCTTTTGCTGTTTGTCCTGGTCATGTGATGAATAGGAAACTTGACTCCCATTCCTCTGCAATCCCACAGAATTCCCCCAAATAAATAGTCAGTCTGTACTATGAGGAACCGTCTACAGTTTTATAATGTAAATGATAGCAGCAACTTCCTTGTCCTACAGACGTTACGTAACAGTAAATGTAGTAACAAACAGCAATATGTATAACATACTCGAATCTGATTGGTCAGAAGGTGTCCACTATTCTCATAACAGCACGGCTCGGAAAGTAGTTCCGGCCGCAACATATTAATGCGCTCGTTCTAAATGCGTACGTTATGTTTCTATAGTAACGGGTCATACACATTACGTAGTCTAAGAATATAAGATTAATTACTAAGGGGTTAAAAAGTTTTTTTTTTTTGGCACCACAAAAAAGTGGCATGCTTGACATTTGAGAGCGACACCAGCAGCTCAAACCCATCCTGTGTTATTTCAAAGAAATTCATAACTTCATTCCTCTTATTGTGCGTACGTGACTACGTCGAATGGCATTAGTTTCGCTTTTAAAAGTAGTAACCACAGGATGAGGGCTGGAATGAGGAAAAAAGTGCAAACGTGCCTCGCAGGTTAAATACTAATGTCCTGTCACGCGCTAATGTTGACTAAATGTCCTGCACCATCTCTCCATCTCTCCCCTAATTATGTTTAAGCAACAACCATACCTGTTTAGTATAACCGCACGATTACGAGTGTGATCGAACCGTTCTTTAAACAAGAAATTAACAGTGTGTGACACATTTTTGCTGCGCTAGAGAAACTAGATCCGGAAAAAGTCACCCCGACGCTATAGCGCATCGGCTCGCTAGCTCAATATGATTTATACAGTGCTTCCGGCAACGTTCCCACGTCCCCTCATCTTTTTCATTTTCATCTGACCAGCTTTCACATTTTAATTCAATAGTTATATTCATAAAAATCGTCCCCTCATGATGACTAGCGAGGAGGGGGACTTCTACATGACGAGCGGAGTGATACAGTGATGCGTCCCAGTGCTGTTATAGGAAGTATAGGCACTCTTAGAACGGCCAATCAGTTTAGTGGACAGGACCCAACTGTATAACTAGCTATAGCAAACATCTCGAAAGTTCTTCATGCTTCTCTCTTTAACCTTAATCCTTGATGGGTCCCTGAAGTAACCAGGATTACATTTCAAAGGTGCTTTTTCAGTCATACATCAAAAGCTAAAGTGGAATGTCTGTAGATCTCTCTGACTGACTGCAGGAAAGAAGTCATTTCGCTATCAGTATTAGCACAAGCGGGGACAGCGTCCATGCTGGAAAGCCTCTGTGTAGGCTGATAACAGTACGGCCATGTTGAATTCCATTCCTCCCATGTCTTCATGCTTTGATGAATGTGTGAATTAAATAAACGAGTTTGGAAAACACTTAAATGTTGTCCCCTTCATGCCGTTAAGAGCTTAATGAGGTTTCTCAGTGTAGAGTGTGTGAACAACGCACTTGTTCGTTCCAAGCTCAAGAAGTTGGAAAGTGTGATTTATTTCAACACAGCCCTCATGGAAACCGAGGTCAATGGAACGATATTTCCGTATACACCAATCAAAACAAAATGTTGAGAGAAAAAAAAAAAAAGACGGTATCCACTGAAGCACAACTCTCGGTCATCATCATCATCTGGTGAGAGATTCTCGCAGTTTCTCATACATCTGCTGGTCCTGCATGGAATAAAGCAAAACAAAAACAAATAGCAAATTTTAGCTTTTACTGTGTTTGAAAGCTACACAATGGAAGATAATAGCTGGTGCTTCAGTGGCAACAGAGGCCCAGACGGTGAGATGAATTGTTCGAACAGAGGAACGATGCAAAATTTTGCAAACGTCTTGATCTACTGCACAAATTCTACATGGCACAAAACAGAAGAGCTCACTTTGCTCCACCAAAGCAAACAGTATATAAATAGCAGCTACGTAAAATATCAAACACTCATCTGGAAAGGGCAGTGCTGGAAATTTGGCTACACGAGAGAAAGTCTTCGCAGCATGTGCTCTTGGGAACTGGATGAACAGGTTCACTGAGCACTTGACAAGCATCATGTTTGGAAAGAGCTCAGGGAGTGCGCATGTCACATGCACCTGGTGACTCCTGAAGCTAATGTGACTCTTAGGGGAATAATTAGCTCTTCTGGCCTGATGCTGGCTTACAGAAATGGTGGATAAACATGCCTAGCAGAATCATACAAGTTGCACTCTGTATTGGATTTGTGTATGTAGAAATGGTTAACTAGCTATCAGTATTATCGACTCGAAAGCGCTTGTGCCGTGTTAAGTGCGCTCACCTTTTTAGAAACGGATGGCCGCACCTTCTTGAAAGCCTCTTCAAAGTTCTGCCTGCTGACCCGTATGTCTCTAACAGAGCTGGAGGAGAACGTGTGCCCTGTGCCGAAGAAACGTTCCCAAAACGTGAACACAAGGACCAAACTATGCTGCCATATTACGATCCCAATGCATTTCACATGCAAGTGCCAACCACTGGTTGGTTACACATCAGTTGTGCACAACAACTGGTTGCCAGATATAAAATGGAAAACCAGAGTATTTGCTTTAAACCCACTACGTCCATCTGTAACCGTATATAATGCAGACGTTTACAAATCAGTAGCATGGGCCCAGGAAAGGCAGATTTTGTGGATAATTTTAGTTCCCCGGAAAAAGATGAAAAATCAGAAAAAGAAAGTCAGTTTTTGCAGAACAAAAGTTTTCATTTGCTGTCATGCTTTGACTCTCCTGTTACTGGTTAAATGTCTCAAGGGAAAATTGTCACCGCTTTTAGTTTTCAACAGTAAGGCGCAGTCTTATAAAGACTGACTGCCGAAGTCGGTGCCTTTCTTACAATTCGAGGGAATTCGTTCGTTCTTCTTTAAGGAAACAAAACCTTTGCTTTTCATCTAGTAACCATCTTTTGCATAGGTCACCTGGAGAAGCTGCCAAGAGTTAAGAGCAGCTTTGCACATCACGCATGACTACAAATTTAAGAATGATCAAGACTAGATGAACAATGCAGGAAATGACCGCAATCCATGATCGCGCTCGATATTAAATTTACTACCATACCTTTATTTTTTCAATATGGCAGAATGGCAGATGTACAATATATAATTGTTATGAAAATAAGAACGGTCCAGTGCTACGCCCTTTCCTTTTAAAATGAGTACCGTCTTCACTGTTGTACACAAAAACTAATTAGCAATCGGGTTTGAACGTGGTCGTCGTTATTTTAACGATAATAATTCGTTCACCTTCGTTAACTGCTTTTTCCTAGTCAGAATTGCATTTAATCCTTAGACTATTCTTGGAATACTGCCAGTGAGGAGGGAATACAACTCGGGGTGCAAGTTCAATTCGATTTCAGTGGAGAACCTGGAGGAAAGTCACATGGACACGGCAACAACATTCACAACCGAGCTGCAGAAACGTGTCTGAAAAGGCTGTATTTTGCTGAAGTGCAACATTACTGCAAGTAATAACATTTTATACACTGACAGGGTGCAGTCAATAGAGAGAAGCAAGAAAATCTTTGCTCTTTATTTTTACTCAGTAAAGGTGGCAGCTGTAAGTGTGTGGTTTGTTTACCTTTGTGTGAAAGGTCTGTTTGAGAGTAGAGGTGGGACCGTAAAGCATTAACTGAAGCTTCTCTAACCAGTGCAGACAAGTCTGCCCCTCTACACACACACACACACACACACACACACACACCGAAAGAGAGAATATAATTAGTTTTAGATCATCAAATATCAGTCAACCTCAATAAAACAATCCCAGTAATAACCTTTAACAAAAAAGTTGTATAGCTGCGATAAAAAAAAAAGTTCCTTGATATACAGGAGCATGAAACATTTTACATTCAATAAATATAGCAATTCTTTTTTAAGCAAGATAAAGTACATCAACTACCTAATCCATTCGGTCACAGATTTAACGCTTTGTAACACTCACGTGAAACAGTCACACCGTTCGTCACGGGCAATTTCCTCCAAGTTCACATCTGACTCCAGGCGAGGCTTAGTTCCTCCCTGAGGCAATGCCACAAATTATTTACAACTTACTTGAAATGCAGTTCATGTTACAGTTCTGTACAAGCAGCAAACAAATAACTTCACCTTAGTAATAGTGAGCAATATGGCGTGTCTGTCTTCTGGCGGAGGCAAACCCACGTACAGCGTTTTGTCCAAACGGCCTGGTCGCAGCACCGCTGGGTCAATGATATCTGAACCAGAACAAAGTTATCAGGCACTGCTGGAAAAGAAAAACGTGCGTGTGAGGTGGTTTGCCGGCTCTTTTTACCTGGCCGGTTGGTGGCAGCCATGATGAAAACCTGGCGACGTGTCTCCAAACCGTCCATCTCGGTCAGCAACTGGTTCACCACGCGCACACTGGCTCCAGACTGAACGCACAAACGAAACGCGTACGATCTCATCATGCTGTTCATATTAGCTGTGGCATTGTCAAGCAATCGGAAGTGTACGCGATCAACAGGGACATGGCTGCTCGGATGATTCCGTAAAAGGAAACCCATTGCAAATTTCGAACAGTATAGAAGATCTTTCTAAAAATAGAATCACCTCATCAGTAACTAAGACACAAGTAATGTGGCCAACAAGCTACTTATCAATTCTGTTTTGTTTAGTTTTTTTACGCCCTTAAGGGCTTGCTTCGTATTTTGTGCATACCTGGCACACGGCCTGACTGATCATGGAGAGGTCTAGCCTGTTTCTATGACTTACACTGCTCCTATTGTTTTTATTACCTCCTGATCTGAAAGACACTTAAGCCTGTTTGACGAACATATGAGGGAAAATAAACCCTCACTGATGCTCTGAGTGATACCTGAGTGAAGTTATTAGAGCAAGGACGTTGCTGGGTCAGCTCAGGCAAATGCTGAGGGTTGACGTGAATATTTGGAAATCTGCATGTGGCTGGTTGCAAGTGGAAGCACTGCAAGCTTTTGTTACGTGCAACACACCAGCTGCCGATACTTACACGTTGCCGCCTTCCCTACCCCCCACTTTCACCGCAACTGGGTCACCTGCCAACGCCAAGCTCTCTCTTATCACATGACGGCTGCCAAATGGGAAGCCTGAATGCTGACACATGCTTCCTCCAAGACACATCAAGCTAGTCTTTGTTGCTCATGCTGCATCACAGGGCAGCGTAACACATTCAGAAGAAAGAATTATTTGCCTTCTTCTACATACATAAGCTCATGGACACCCACTATTGGCTAGTGTTGCTGTGACTGACAGCAGAGAGTGTATGTCGTCCCTCCCACATAGAAAGTATGGCCAATTTTGGTTACCTGGCATCTGGCCATGAATGGCTGTGACTAACACATAGTCCCTTCTGAAAGTACTGGAACAGCAAGGCCAAGACTTTTGTTTTTGCTAGACATAGTTTAAGCGCAATACGTGACCGAGACGATAGATCAGAAATTCAGCTTTCATTTCCTGACATTTAAAAATAGATGTGTTAAACACATCAAAGAAAAAAAACAAAAACCAGCCATCACTTTGTGATGCTTGTACTGCAGCTCCTTCCACCATTTTAACCCCTGATGAAGTCCTTCGTCATGTTGGCAGTATGTTTTGGGTCGTTGTCCTCTCGGATAGATTGGATGCATTTCTCTGTAAACTGGCAGACGGAATGTTTCACGCAAACCCAAGCCACGACACTACCTCCATTTTGCTTGTCCGAAGAGCTTGTACGTTTTAGATGGATGGCCTGCATTGGATCATGCTTTCTTTCTCCACACTTTGTCCTTTACATCACTTTGGCAGAGGGTAATCTTGGTTCCAGGACTTTTGTGGCTCAAATCTGTATTTGTTTGTAAAATCCAGTCTGGCCTTCCTATTCTTACTGCTCATGTGTGGTTTGCATCTGGTGCTATGGCCTCTATATTCCTGCTCTTGAAGTCTTCGTGGAACAGTGGATTACGATACCTTCACCCTGCCCTGTGGAGGTATTTCTGTATTATCTTCCTCACAGCGCTCACAATTTTTCTGTCATCATCTGCTGTTGTTTTCTCTGACTGACCTGTTTGATGTCTTGTTGCTGGTACACCCTCTTTCTGTTCCGGCACATTCCAAATTGTAATACAGCCTATGCCCGATCCTTGTGCAATGGCTCTGAATCATGTTCCATCTGTTCTCAGATTGCAATGGCTTGCTTTTCTCCCATAGACAGCTCTCTGGTCTTCATGTTGGTTCATCCATTTTAACAACAAATGCAGTCTTCACAGGTGAAACCCAGATCACAAACTAAGAGTACACAATCAGAGCTATTAAATGTCTAAACAGCACACATGTGGGCAGCAAGAAACACCTGTCAGTCGCATGTTCCGATATTTTTGATTGCTTGACAAATGTGGTGATACAAACAGGCGTTATGTTATAAGATGTTTAAGATGTAGACATCAAGAAATGCAAAAAAACAAAAAAAAAGATTAAATCTTCAAAGACTAACAATATTACTTATAATAAATAACACTGCACAACAAAGTTTTTGCTTCTTGAACACTGTTGGGTGTTTCTTATAGATTTTTGGGTGCTGATCAC